>PVKA01018197.1:5317-44426 GCA_004027165.1 Ctenomys sociabilis
TTAGGGGGTAAGAGGGAAACTTGAGCAAGCAGGTTACAGAAGCCAATAGCAATTGTTCCTTTGTCAGGATTGATTGAGGGCCACCTGGGGGTTGCTGAGGCTTTAGAGCAACCTTGTGGTTGCCTAGTTGCACGTAACTTTCCCAGAACATTTAGCAACAGGTGAAACAAAGGGCTAAGATGGAGCTAGTCTAGCGTGGGGCTGGGTGTTGTCTTGGGACTTTTTATTTTTACCTTTACAAAACCATGCAGTGAGGTGGGTCTAAGGTGGACAACATGGGAACTCACTTAGGTGGGCCTGAGGTGGGACAAAACTATAGTCAACCATTGAGATTACAAACACCACTGCTCAGGTAAAATGGATCAAATCCAGTACCCAAAGAAGAGGTGAATCATGTAGCAAGCGGGTATGAATGTGGGACCAGGTCTCTTCCTGTTGGGGGTTGGGCTAGTGACTCATTTGGGCTCTTTCAAGGTGACTGATACCTATTTAGAATATCAATCCCTGAAGCCCATCCCTAGGGAAGTATGGGGATGCCTTTGTTTTACTCTCGTGTCTTGAGATCTGGCCCACAGTGGGAGGGTCTGTCTCTCCCAAAGTTGCAAAGTCACCTTGTCCTCCATAGTGTCTCTGGGAGGGCCTGGCCCTGATTGCCTGTAATCTTTCCATCTAATTCAGCTGCCTACAACAGGAGAGAAGCCATCGGAGACTGCAGCACCTCTGATCCTAACCGTCTTCTTGACACAGGGAGAAAAACTGACCTGGGGTGGATGACCCGCAGATGATATAGGGGACCTCCAAATGATGTGTGGGAAAAGTGATCTCCTGACCCGGAAAGTACATGGGACAAGTTCGTGTGCTCTAAAGCTTAAGAACTGAATTTTAGGAACAAACGGAGGTGGTGAGCAGAATATATTTACTGGGGGAAATAAAGCTCCGGTTTGAGAGAGGGACAGGAGGAGATCCCCAAGTGGGTAATTTCTGGTAGTCTGTCTCTTTATAGAGACAGAGAGTTTTATAGAGGAAAACCATGTGGTGAAGTGAATCTAAGGTGGTGGACAACATGGGAACTCGCTTAGGTGGGCATGAGGTGGAACAAAACTATGACCACCGAGAGTACAAGCACCACTGCTCAGGTAAAATGGACCAAATCCAGTACCCAATTGGGCTTTTTCAAGGTGATTGATACTTATTTAGAGTATCAACCCCTGATGCCCATCCTTAGGGAAGTACAGAGCTGTGTTTCTTCCTCTTCTTCTCCTCCTCCTCCTCCTCCTCCTCTTCTTCTTCTTTTTTTTTTTTTTTTCAGTAGTGGGAATTGAACTGAGGACCGTGCACTTGCCAGGCAACTTACTCTACTGAGCTATCTCCCCAGCCCTTGTTTCCTCTTTTGTCTTGAGGCCTGGCTCATAGGAAGTGTCTGTCTCTTCCAAGTTGCAAAGTCACCTTGTTTTCCATCTTGTCTCCTTGAGGGCCTGGCCCTGTCTCACTGCCTATAATATTTCTATCTAATTCCGCTTCCTACAACATTCTCTTCCTGTGTTTGCTTCTGCTCACAAGCTGATCTGTTGAGATTGAGGTTTCCAGGCACGGAAGTGGAGAAGGTTCAGAGGGGAGGCGTGGTCTGGATTTGGTCAGAGAAGTCCTGCTCCGGCAGGTGATGGGATGGAACACGAAGGCGCTCTTGCTGTGCCTCTAGGCGCTCCCTCAGGACCATGCTGGTGAGCTGGAGCGGCGCCCAAGCCCAGGACTCACCCAGGACGGTGGTGATCCAGGCTCGTACCTTGCGGATCCTCGGGTGCTCTCAAGTTGTTTCAGGCTGGTGTGTTTAAGCTTTGGAAAACAACAAAAATCTTTTAAAACCATGTCTCAGTCTCCCAGGTACTAGAAAAATGTTAATGAAATTTAATTTCTAAAGTTAAGAGAGGAGTTAGAGGGCTCGGTGGTGCCTACTTGTAACCTCAGGAGACTGAGGCAGGAAGATTGCTGATGGACACTGATGGGTTCCAGCCCCAGTAGACTGCTGAATTATCATGGCCTTGATCCAACATGGCCGAATCCCAAAAGAAAAACCCATCTCCCCAATGACCACTTCCCCCTCCTTCCCCACTGCAGCCCTGGGTACAGCTTCCTTGACCTTTCCCGCCCTCACAAGGGAGCCTCCAGTCAGCTCCTCATGTGTCCCTGAACCTGACCCTCAAGCTCTGCCCCTGGCAAAGCCCATAAGCGCTCAGGCCCCTGTCCCAGGTCACAGGATCTGCCCGCCTCCCTGCCCAAAGTTCTCTCCGTGTCCTCAGAGTTAATAAAGGTTTCCCCTCTCCCTGATCTTTGCTTCTCTCTGTGCCACACCTCCGCCGTCAGCCATCACTGCTGCTGCTACAACCTATCAGACACCCCATGAAGCAGGTTGGAGCAGGGCTTAAATTAAGCCATTGGGTTTCCATGTCTACTCGTGGTTCATGGGCTGCTGAGGCCTGTAATGGCGGGTGAAGCCACGGGGTCTCAAAGGGCAGGACAGGGCCACAGCTAGGGACCCTGGCTCGGCCTCAAGTAGCTAGCTGGAGACTAGCTGCAGGCATCTCTCTCCTAGGTGGAGGCCTTCCTGGAGATAAGAGTTCTCCATAATGTCTTATTCGGGGAAGTCCTTGAGTGGAAAGTCCTTGACAGGCCCTGACACTCAAGACCGAGTCCTGCCTTTCTTCAGTATTCCCTGCTTCGTTCTGCTAAATAAATACAGGTGTCCAGAGAAGTTCTTGGTCTAAAACCCCAGAAAATGTGGAAATGTGAGTAATAGGTTTTGATCTTCCTGGGCCCTGAAATCATACTATTTGTCTCATTTATCTATGCCATCCACTTGTTTGGGAGATTACGGGCATGATCAGTCTACAGTAACTAAGAGAGAGTATTAACTTGATATGTTGCCATGAGTACAAGACTACCCTGGGCTATATAGTAAGTTCAAGGCCATCCTGAGCTGCAAAGGGAGACCCTGTCTCAAAAAAGAAAAAAAAAAAAAAAAAAGAAAGAAAGAGAAAAGAAAAGACCAACCAACAGGGCTGGGAGATGGCTCAGTGGAATAAGCGCTTCCCTGGAAGCACAAGGGCCTGAGTTCAATCCTGTCCCCAGCTCTATAGTAGCTCTGAGGGTTAATTGTATCCCCTGGCTCTAGCTGTGTCCAAACTCTGCCAATCTGGGAGACAGTGGAGAGGGGCAAGGGTGGTAGCCCTGCAGGTGTCCTTGAGTAGAGTAGGTGACAACTGTCCCAGTGCCATGTCTACAGGGCTGAGCAGGTGCAGGCTTTGGCCACAGGCTCCTGGGTTCTGAGGGCCCTGGAATTCTGAGCCTGAGCCTTGGGCTCTGGGGTGGAAGCCTGGAGGGCAGAGTATGGGGACAGGATACCCCTACAGAGCACAGGGAGGGCCCCCCTTCACCCCGGGACTCAGGCCTTGAGCCCGCAAGGGGCAGACAGCGGTCGCAGCCAAGGGGATTCGCCTGCCCGCTGCGTAGGCGGCACCACCATAGCTAAGTGGCTGCAGAGGTCTTGGCTGGGGGTCACGTTGGGTGGCTGTGTTCCTTGGCTCAGGAAATTGGCAGGTGGCAGTCGAGTCTTCTGAGGGGAGGAGAGGGCCATGCGGTGGCTCCTACTTTGGGAAGAAGATTGGAGCTGTTCGCCTGCTTGCACAGGTGTGTACCTGGGTGCAGACCACGGGAACGCCTCCCCAGGCCAGGCTCTTCAACCCATGACTAAAAATGCCTACTGCCTAACAGCCTGTTTCTGAGACTGACTCAGGAATGGTGGTGGAGTAAGCAGACCTTGAGTAAAATGTAAGTAATCCTAGCTCCCAGAAGGCTGAGGCAGGCAGATTACTTCAAGTTTGAGGCTAACCTGGACTACAGAGTGAGCTCAATACCAGCCTGAACTACAGAGTGAGACCCTGCCTAGAAAAAAACAAAACAAAACTAAAAGTTAAAGGAAAGATTGTTTTGTATTTTATCTTTTATCATCTTTTAATGCCGTTTTCACAGGTTCTCTCTCTTTTCTTTTGGTAGAACTCCTTTTCTGGTAGTTGGTGATTTTATTTAAAGCTATATTTTTACATCTTTTGCGCATGTTTGTAATTTCTTAGATTACTAACATTCAGCAAGTTATTTATCCTCTATCTTAAAAACTAGTGAACTTTATGTTTTTTCTTTTCTTTTTTCTCTTCCTTTTTGTCTCTCTTTCTTTGTGCAGTTACTTGTGAGAGAAGCCAGGGCCTTTGCACTGAACCATATCACCAGCCATTTCTCCTTACTTATTATCTTGTTGAGACAGGCTTTCACTATGCATTTCAAGCTGACTTTGACCTCACTTTGTAGCCGGGGCTGGCCTTGAACTCCCAGCAATTCTCCTGCATCAGCCTCCAGAGTGGTAGGATGGTAATCCCACACCACTTCGCTCAGCTTTTCTTATTTTCAAAAAGGATCTCACTTGAGTTTCTAGGAGGGACTTGAACTTTTGATCCTCTTGCCTTAGGCCTCCCACAGGGTGGGGATTACAGGCGTGTGTCCTGGTGCCTGGCAAGGAGCCTCATCTTTACAAGCTCTGCACATAGTGCACCCAACCTGAAAGCCTACTCCCTGTAGGTGTGCACGCAGTGCGGGCCACACGGAGGGCAGAGCCCAGGCTGTCTCACATTCTGCTCTATTATCACTGCCCCTTGTGTCCTTTGGGAACAAGCAAAATTTATTTCAATTAATTTGTCTTTTTGAGACAGGGTCTCACTATGCAGTTTGGGCTGGCCTTAAGCTCACTTTGTATCTCAGAATGGTCTCAAACTCACAACAGTCCTCCAGCCTCAGCCTCCCAAGTGCTGGAATTACAGTCCTAAGCCACCACGCCTGGCTGAAACAAGCAAAATTAAAGTTTGGTTTGCATCCTTTTTTATTTCTCTTATGTTTAGTACTGGGTTTACAGGTTCTCACTACGTAGATCGGACTCTTAGTGATCCTTCTATTTTCAGCATCTCAAGTGCAGGGATTACAGGCGTGCACCACCACATCCAGTCTCAATCCATATCTCAGCATACCCTGAGGCAGGGGCCAGCCCAGCATGCCTGGGATTGAACTCTGGTCCCTAATCCTGCCTAAGTAGGCGCTTTAGCCCACTGAGCTCTCTGGCCGGCCCTGGTTTGTATCCTTTCTCTCCAGATATACTTGCAAAAAATCGTATATGCACATACGGAGAACGGGGCACTGTTAGGACCCCACAATGTGAAGCCCAAGCCAAACAGACTCTGTGAGTCAGACAGACCATGTTACTGAGTCACAAAAGATTGTTACGGTTACTATGGTTACTGCCCTACCCTCCAGTGCGTGATGTCCCTACGTGCCCCACAGCTTGCAGATGTTCTTAAGATAACCCCACCAAGACCATCAATTTCCAGAACAGCAGGACCCTTCCGGGAAATAACCCTCCCTAAAAACCCACACCATCCAATTGTTGTAAAGGTCAATACGAGCCATCCTATCCGTTCGAATGTAAGCCCAGCTAACACACGCGATTGGCTTCTGTAACTGCTTGCTGCTTAGCCCACCAAAAATACTATATAATCCTGAGTGAACAAAGGCTTGGGGTCGCCATGGCCCAGTTGCCTGGTGACCCCCCGCCGGCACAGCTTCTAAAATAAAATCCCCTTGCTTTTGCATGAGAGGACGTCTCTTGGAGTGTTTCTTCACGCGGTGGGCTTCTCAGACCTAACAGGCACATTTTTATTTTGACAGAATCAGAATTCTCTTACAGGTGTTGCTTGAGGCTTTTCTTCCTTGTGCTAAAATGACTTGCTGTTTTGTGAGAATCTTGGTGCGGAATACTTCCACTTCAGGACTCAGCCACTCCATGGGGGGCAGTGAGCGAGCGTAGACTTCTGAGATAGAAAAGAGGAGCTGGAGCTGCGCTCTTTGCAGGTCTCCTTCTCTTCTTATTTTTCATTTATTCATTTTTTTGGTGGAACCAGGAATTGAACTCAGGCCCTTACACTTGCCAGGGAAGCGCTTATTCCACTGAGCCATCTCCCTGGCCCCTTGGTTTCTTCTTTTATATGAGAAACTCAGAGTATAAATAAAGATAGAACATAGATCACAGGAAGTAGGAAGATGGATCCTTTGGAAAGGGAGGGTACCGAGAGGCCAGGGAGGGCCGGGGGAGGTTCGGGGTGTGCGAGGAGCCCAGATGGGCTGTGCGCGTGCACCAGCTCTTTGCAGGAGCGCGACTGCGGTGTGCTGTGAACATGTGTCGACCAAAATAAAAAATTTAAACTAAAAAGGGAAACTTGTCCAAGAACCACTTCTTGGAGAGCTTACCGCTTGAGCACGCTGAGATCTGAATTATTTAAAAGTACCATCTTATTCCGGGACTTACATGGATGTAGGATGTTGTGAGTTTGAAGAACTCATTCATAGTTTCCTCCTTGTGTTGGGGATAATTCTGTGATAGCTTTGTTTTATGCATATGAGACTAAAGTCTTAAAGATGGCAAGAAATTTGTCTAGGAATTCAAGATTTATGGACATCTGCTTTGCTTATTTTTCTATGATAATATACTGCTTTTCATGGTAAACGAAATTTATATTTAAACAGGAAGTTTGTTTTTTTTTTCAGTACTGGGAATTGAACCCTGAGCCTTCACAGTAAACTATATCCCAGATTTTAAAAATATTTTTATTTTGAGACAGGGTCTTTTAAGTCACTGGGGCCAAATTTCCAACACTACAAGAGGATTAAAGCGCCTGTTTAGGCAGACACGGGTCAGAGGCTCAGTCCTCGGCGTACTATGCCAGCCCCACAGGCCTGTAATCCCAGCTCTTGGGAGTCTGATCTACATAGTGAGACCCTGTAGACCCTGTAGACCTTACAGAGTCTGTACTGAAATAAAAAAAAATTCCAATACTCCAGAGGGTTGGGAATTATAGGAAATTAGACGATGTAAAGGTGATTTACCAAGTGCTACTTTTATGAAAGGCTTTATGTTATTTCTATCTGTTTTCATTTTTCTCAGAACATATTTTCTTTTCTCTCAGTACATCTTGAGCTCTTGCCAAGTCTTTCAGGAGGGCTTAGAACCCCACCCCTGGCGTGACACCCCCTCCCTGCCCTTTGGTGACAGGAACCCTTACGGCTTGTGTGATGGGGTTTTCTTGCCAGTACCATGCATCTTCAGTAGCTCAGCTGGCTTCCTGTTTCCTGGTACCTGGCTGACAGCCACATGGATGACAGTGACCCCAGACTCACCTACACCTGCAGTGGACACCACTGATGCCACCCTCATAGTAGTGGACTTCCACCGTGAGAATCCTGCCCTGGGTCACTCAGGCACTGTCAAGAATGAATTTTCTGGTCTGGAGAGATGGCTCAGTGGAATAAGTGCTTCCCTGGAAAGCCTAAGGGCTTCAGTTCAATCCCCAGTTCTACCAAAAAAAAAAAAAAAAAAAAAAGAATGAATTTTCTGTCAGGGGCTTGATGGGGTTACGGTTTGTGTCTAGATATCCCCTCAAAAGCTTCATGCACTCATGGAGCAGGCTTTCAAAGTTTGTGATTGATCCACGATCCAGTGCTGGGATTATGGGTGTGAGTACTACATTGGCCCTGGGACAGACAGCCTGAATGCAGCATAAGGAAGGCAGAAAGGCTTTCCTGCTGCCTGAACTGCTGCTCTTTGCCATGTGCCATTCTGCCTTGAAGCCAGTTGATTATGGACTGAAACCTCCACGAACTGTGAGTTAAATAAACCTTTCCTTCCTTCCTTCATTTTGAGCATGAGGTATTTTGTTCCAGCAGTGAAAGAACAGCACTGTGAGGGGGCCCAGGACCCAGCTGTTGATTCCTTCTTCAGCAGCTCAGCAGCAGCCAAGCTCATGCAGGGTCACCCGAGCCCCAGTCACGGTCACCTGGTCTTCCCATTCTTCAGAACCAACATGACTTGTCCAACCCGGAAATCCTCATTGTTGTTCTAGATGATGGCATTTTCTGGGTGGCTAGTCTAGGTGAAGCAGATGCCTTTTGGATTCGCTGATAATTCTACTGCCTTCTTTGTAGCAAGTCTGACACCGGGGTAAAAGACAGTTGATGTGGTCTTCCAGGGCCATCTGAGAAGGCTCATCTTCCCCAGTGGACACTCTGCAGTAGGACCCTCAGAGTTTGATGCTGCTCTCAGAGATGGCTGGCCCCCTGTGAAAGGCCCACGTGAAGAAGGCTGCAGAACTGCTGCAGAAGGCATGGGCCTGTTGTGTGTGGTGCAGCCCCCGGCAGTGCTCACACTGTTCTGCTCTGCATTGTAGCACTCCATGAGATGGTTGGGTGCTCCTCTTTGAAGATCTCTAAGAAGGTGGAATCCTTCCTGTCCTGTCCAGGGCAATGATGCAGTCAGTCACTGCTGTTGCCTAGTTTGGCCAGCACCCGCCCATAGACCTTGTGGGCAGCTATCTTGTTCCCATTTTTGTAGCTGGGCAGAGAGAGCATGTGGGTGTTGGTGATGTCAACTGAGGGGGCATCTTCCTATGGGGGCACCGCCATGGCTTTTTGCTCTGGATCTGGTGGTAGATTTCCAGGATGATGCAATTAGCCATGCTTAAGGGAGGGGCTTCCCATGCCAGGACTCCTACCCTTCTATCCCTGTGATCTCTCAGCCCTTGAAGGTTTTGGCAATGACTGCTGTGGGCTGATGCTTGCTTTCCCTAAGGCCTTGTGTGGCTCCTCCATGCTGTGTCTGTTGACAATGATGGCATGCCAGCCAAAAACCTCACAGCACTTCCGGTAGACATGCACTTGGTGCTGCAGTGGAGCAGGGTCACTTTGACTCAGGTGGTTGTCAAGAATGATCACAAGGTTGTCCAGCTTGTAAATGCCAGCATAGACCATGACCTCCCACATGGAACCCTCGAACGGTTTCCCATCACCCAGCATGCAATAGACTTGGTAGTTGGCTTTGTTGAAGTATTTGTGTAGGCCATTCCACAAGCAGCCTCAAGGCCCTGGCCCATGGAGCCACTGGCCACATCTGTGAGAGCTTATTTTGGGACAGTGCATCCATCCAAGTTGGAGCTAATCTTCCTCAGGTTCAGCAGTTCCGCCTTGGGCAGGAAGCCAGCTTTGGCCTCAACAGCATACAGGATAAAAGCTACATGGCCCTTGGCCAGTAGAAAACAGTCTTTGTGAGTACTTTGAGGGTCCAGGGCCTTGTAGTGCGTGGTGTAGAAAAAGAGGTCAGCCATGATCTCAGCAGCACTGCAGCATGACTTATGGTGTCCCAGGCCCACTGCCACGGTGGCCTGGATGGAGCTGCTACACTCGTGGTCGGCCAGGTCCTTCAGAGCCTTCACTTCCTGCTGTTCTGATTTGTGTGTCTTCCATGGCATGGCTGGGGAGGGGTGAGGATACTAAGGGCAGAAACTGAGAGGCAGAAAAACTCTGGCAGCAGCTGACTGTCTCATATCTGTTATAAAGGAGATTCAAGTCTTTATAGGGAACTGCCACTGGCAGTTATATATATATATATATATATATATATATATTTAGTTCATATTTTAACTCCTAGTACTGGAACCAAGCTCTACATTCAAGATAATTTTCTACCTATCAATGATTATTTATTTGGCAGAATTGGGGATTGAACTCAGGCTCTTGCACTTGCCAGGGAAGCACTTATTCCACTGAGCCATCATCCTGGCCCAATTTTTTAAAAAATAAAATATATTTATTTTATTAGATAAATTGAATGAATTGTAACTTTTCAAAACAGAAAGAACCAAGCCCAGAAGGATTCACTGATAATGTCTACCAAATACTGAGGGGAAAATTATACTAATTTTTAAAAATCATTTCTTCTAGAGGATAGAATCAGAACACCCGTTTTCTTATTTCATGCACTTAGCATTACCATAATTCCAAAATTAGAGAAGGTATTACAAGAAAACAGCAGACATCTCTCATGTACATAGATTGAAAAAAATCCTTAACAATAACATAAGTAAATAAAAGCCAGTGGTGTATAAGAGCAGTTACACATTGTACTCATGAGAAATTCTGGGTATGTAAGGTTGATTCAACATTCAAAGATAAGTTAATGTAACCCATCATATCAGAAAAAGAGAAAAAGTCACATGATCATGCCCATAGATGCAAAAACAGTATTTGACAAAACCTGACATTCAGTCATGATAAAAACTCTCAACCAACTAGGAATACAGGGGAATGTCCCTAACTTTTTTTATTTGTCTAACTGGGGATTGAACTCAAGCCTTTGCACTTATTCAATTGAGCCATCTCCCTGGCCCTTTTTTGTCCTTAACTTAATAAAGAATATCTACAAATATCTAAAGAATATCTACAATAAAGAATATCTACAAAAAAGCTTGCGATTAAAGCAACACTTAATGGTGAGAAATTTTAGAAGCTTTTCTGATGAGCAATCAGGAAATCTAACATTATTTTAAAATCTCTTGGAACTATTAAGCAATTATAACAAACTTGTAAGATACAAAGGCAATATACAGTACAAAAGTCAGTCACCTTCCTATAAATCAGTAATGGACTAATGGAATTAGAAATTGAAACCAAATGCTATCCATATTATACCCCTCTAAACAAAATTGAACAGAATGCTCAAGAAATCTACAGGAAGAAAATTTTTAAAAACTTCCATGAAACAAATGAAGAAGTGGAGAGACAATCCATATTCATGGATAAGAAAGCTCAACACTTTCAAGATGTCATTTTTTGTCAACTTGATGTACAAAATTCAATACAATCTTATTGAAATCCAATAAATTACTGCAAATACTTACAAGGAATCTCTAAGGTTTCCATGAAGAAGCAAGATTCAGAGTAGCCAATGCAATACTGAAGTAGAAGAACAAAGTTGGAAAATTGATACCCCACAATGTCAAGACTTACCATTAAAGTGATAGAAATCAAAAGACCATAACCTCAGTGAAGGAAAAGATGAACAAATGAGTATAACAGGCCAGCACAGAAATAGACTCATAGACACAATCAACTAATTTTTTGACAGAAAAAGCAAAGACAATACAGTGGAGGAAAAAAGACAGTCTTTCCATAAATGGTATTGAAACAACTGGACATTCACATGCAGAATCAAGAACGCAGAAGAAGATTGTTAATTCATCACACACACACACAATTCAAAATAGGCTAGAGACATAATTGCAAAAACAAGAAGAAAATCTATTTGTCTTCGGGTTTGGCAATGATTTTTATTTTTATTTTGTCAGTGCTGTGCTATTTGTTCCTATCAGTGTTTTTTGAGGCAGCATCCCTGTGTCGTTATAAAGCTGGAGTCACCACTCATCTTCCAGCTTCTCTTGCAGCTATGTATGCATTTATTTATTTATTTATTTTTGCAGAACTGGGGATTGAACTCAGGCCCTTGTGCTTGCCAGGGAAGTGCTTATTCCATTGAGCCATCTCTCCAGCCCTCAGGTATGTATTCATGATCTAGGCTTAGCTAAACTTTTTTTTTTTTTTGAGATAAAGTCTCATTATATATCCCAGACTGGCCTTGACCTTACAGCAGTGCTCCTGACTCAACCTTTCAAGTGCTGAGACCACAGGCATGCATCACCATGCCTGGCTTGGCTTATCTAGTCTTTTTCACCCTCTTTATTTATTTATTTGCAGAAGGTCTCACTGTGTAGTTCAGGCTGACCATAAGCTCATATTGTAAGTCAGGTCAGTTTCAAACTCTCAAGTTCCATTCCCAGTCGTGATGTTGTGGTACATTCCCTGGCATCCATGGTCCAATTACAATACTTTGTCACCCTGAGCTTGGCTGTGGGCTTGACTATAACTGGCCTTCCTTATTTCTGCTCAGTTTCTGGGCTTAGGTCTTCTAACAGTATAGCGATTATGAAAGCTGTCAAGTAACTTTTCATTTTAAAACTTTACATACAGGACTAGGCATGGTAGTACATGCCTCTTAATACCTGGGAGGCTGAGGCAGGAGGATGGATGGCTGTGAGCTCAAAGCTGGCCTGGCCTACATAGTGAAGCCCTATTAAAAAAAAAATGTTTTACCAGGGAGTTGGCTTAGTAGAATAAGTGCTTCCCTGGCAAGTGCAAGGGCCCGAGTTCAATCCCTGGTTCTGCCAAAAAATAAAATAAAAATAAATAAATGAATAAAAAATTGTTTTGCCTAAAATGAATGTGTGCTGTGTAGTTCTATAACTTTTGACAGCATGTGATGTTGTATGCTCACCACTGCTGTCATGATAGAGAACAGCCTATGACATCCCTGGTTCTCTGTGTTGACCCTTGGTACCCCACTCTCACTGCTCTCACCCACATCTGATTTCTGTCCTGGTAGTCCTCCTTTGTCCAGAATCATAGAGTATTGTCCAGTGATTTCTTAATATCATTATCATGACATTTAATATTTTCATAAATTCAATTGACTTATTTTCTGTTAAAAAAATACCACCTAGAACCCATCATAGACTCAGCATTTGCTCGGTTCTCTTTTCCCTGTTGTCTTCATAGATCTGAGCTTCTTAGATGAGGCTTATGTGGGCCACAGTGCAGTGTCCTTGTGCAAATAAGGGTGCTGAGCCCCAAAGGATGGTTAACATGTCCAGAGCTGCAATAAGAGCTAATGGAAGAGCTACAGTAAACTCATGCATTTTCTGACCTCTAGCCTTCATGGTGGGGTCTTGACACATGTAGTTCTCAAGTGTACTGACATAAATCTTCATTTAAGTGGCTTTGGATAATGCTTTTAGTTGGACCATCATAGGTCAAGGTATTCAAGAAGCATAACATTGGTGGAGCAGTGCTCCGTTGTGTGAGTTCCACACTTTTATCCATTCACCTGTTGACGGAGGTACAGGCTGCTTCCAAGATGTAGTTGCTTCCAAAGTGTGTTGCTATTGGGCTGGAGAGATGGCTCAGTAGAATAAGTGTATCCTTGGCAAGCACAAGGGCCTGAGTTCAATTCCCAGTTCCACCAAAAAAAAAAAAAAAAAAAAAAAAAAAGATGTGTTACTATAAACATGGGTGTGCGTGGGTCACTGTAACCTGATGCCATTGAAGAAAACACATGGAAATAGAGCTTTGCAAATGGGAAGGGAATTAGACTTGGAAGGAGCAGGGAGGGAGGCAAAGGGTAAGGAGTGAAAGACATAAAGACAATTTAGGGAAATGCATTCCAGCCTCTCCTGTCTCTTAGGACCTATTTTCATTCCTCATTCCTATTCCCTGTTCCTTCCTTCCAATAAATTTTCCTACTCTTTTTTTTTTTTTTTTTTTTTTTTTTGTATTTAGTACAGGATCTACAGGGTCTCACTATGTAGATCAGACTCGTAGTGATCTTCCTGTTTACAGCCTCCCAAGAGCTGGGATTACAGGCACCACCACTCTCAGTCTCAATTGCCTCTCTGTGCCCTCTGTGCCCTGGGGCTGGCATGGCAAGCCAGATGAATTTTCCTACTCTGAACTTTCTTTGATCCTTAGAGTTCATTCTTCAACTTTGGGGAACATGGACTCTGCATATCCAAACTGCCAGGCTGGACTCAGATGTGATTTTCCCAGCACCCAACCTGTTTGACAGCAGGATTGGCCCTAGAGAAGATCCAGCTCAGCACCAGTGCCCTTGGCAAACACAGGATGTCTGAGAAGACGTGAGAAACTTCCGGGCTCCAGGACTCTTGAAGGCACCCAAGGACTTTGCCCATGGAGGCAGCAGGCATTCAGAGAACTTTGCATCATTGGTGTTTTTGTTTTGTTTTGTGATGTAAATAACTTTATTAACTTTTTTTTTAAGTTCTTGAGTCAGGTCTCTGTGTAGTCCAGGATGGCCCTGAACTCACTATGTAGCCTAAGCTGGCTACAATGATCCAACTCACAGTGAGCCTCTTGGTTCAGCCCTCCAAATGCTGGGATAAGTATATGCTCCCATGCCTGGCAATATTTTTACACTTGATCTTAGTCAAAAGGCCGAGAAGCGGCCTGGCATTATTTTTTTAATGTTGCACCACTGATGTTTATGAAGCCCCACCTGCCTACTGTCCCTGGTCTTCTTTCGAGTGCTGTGAAGAAGCCCGCTTCTTCTTGCTCCTCACAGCTGGCCTTGTTGCCCACTGGCTACCTGCACCCAGGCACAATAATTTCCACATTGTGTTGCTTAAAATAAAGAAAAAGAATTAAGATGTCCACACGCCAATTCCCCATGATGCATGTCATCGTTATGTATGGCAAATATGGCCTAATTAAAAAAAAATAAAAATGAAATTTTCCTGATACCACAAGTGTATTTTCAGTAAGCTAATTAAAAAATCAGAAACAGAAGGCCTGTGATAAAATTCTTTAAACATTTTGGTGAATATTATATTTGAGCCCTCTTGCCTAATGCTCAGATATCTGAGTCCTAAGTTAGCGCTGAGAGGCGAACATTCCTAGCTTTATGAACACAGCAGGGCCGTAGGACTTCGAGGCAATCCGCTCACATTCTGAAGTGTGTTAATTAATACTTCTGACTACCCTGACCAGCTGAGGATCCTTAGAGACCCAAACCCCATTTCAAATCCAATTAAAATGATATCCACTACTAAATTAACCCATGTACACTCAAATCTTGATATAAAGTGACATAGTCTCAAGACACTGATTAATTAATCCGACATGCAAAAATATGTCAAGAAAATTATGAATCCACCTATTCCGAAGTTCCTCTCGGAGGCCTCCGCCAGTGTCACGCACCACACGGCTTCTTCCTCCTTTAGAAGCAATGCTGACAAAAATCCCACCATCTGCGTGTTTAAATGCAGTGAAAGAAATGTTCTTTTCCAAGCATATGGTGATATAATTAGGTGCCTCTGAATATAGCAAGGTTGGAAAAGGGAGCCGGGGGGGGGGGGAGGGAACTGTGGGAGCTGCAGCAGCACCCATGTTCTGAGGTCTGCTTTGGGCAAGGTGGCTACAAAGAGCCCCAGGAACCTAGGGTGAGGGCTGCATTGGTGGATCAGAGCTGAGCTCTGTGGCTCCATTCCCAGCCTCCTTGATGTCTCTATGGTGTGTGGGACTGCAGGGCTTCACGCCCTTGCCCAGCACGGTTGGTGAATGACTCCAACTCCAGGGTCTTTTTTTCAACAAAGGCTTTGTCCTATGTGCACCTTCCTGTTTTTTTTTTTTTAATGGCCAGCTCAGCCCACCCTGGGGGCAGAGTGGGCATAACATGTGGTGTTGGGGATCGAACTGTGGTGCTGCACTTGCCTAAGCTTGCCTAAGCAGGCGCTTTAGTCCACTGAGCTATCTTGCTAGCCCTGCACCTTCCTATTTTGATGTGAGCCATCCTAAAAATTAGAAAGAAGACACTGGAAGACAGAGTGCTATGGTGACAAGTGGACGCCTAGCCCCCATGAGTGCACGCGCTGCGGGGCACCCCCAGCCTGGGTGAGCACGGGCCAGCTGCTGCCACTCATCACGTTTCCGCCTCATGAGCAGGCACTGCCCGAGGCGCTTGCCGTGCGCAAAGCAAGTTTCTGAGGGTTTCCATCATAAATCTTTTTGTTGGACATCAGTGCCTTACATGTCGTTGCTAACCAGGCTCTGGGCTTTTTTTGTTTGTTTGGTTCTTGATTTTTTTTTTTTTTTTTTTTTTTTTTTTTTTTTTTTTTTTTTTTTTTTTTTTTTTTTTTTTTTTTTTTTTTTTTTTTTTTTTTTTTTTTGAGAGAAGCTCTTGCTATGTAGTTCGTGCTGGCCTTGAACTCACAGTGATCCTCCTGCCTCAGCCTTCTGAGTGCTGGGGTTATACAGGTATGCGCCACCACATCAGTTTTAGACTCTGGGCCTTTTTCATTTTAATTTTTTTCTTTAAAGCGCTTTACTGAAGGGAACATGGGGCTTATCTTTGGCATTTGCTGTTTTCAGTCAAATTCACTGCTAACTGACACATTAACTTTTACTAACTTTTAAGTCTTATTTTTAATTAATTAAAGAGAATGGTTGGGGCTGGGAAAATGGCTCAGGGGCTGGGAAAATGGCTCAGTGAAAGAAGTGCCTCCCTGGAAAGTGCAAGGGCCTGAGTTCAATCCCTGGTTCTGCCAAAAAAAAAAAAAAAAAAAAAAAAGAGAATGGTCTTGGTTTTGGCTAGCAAGCTTATCTGTCCACAAGCACATATGGCTCGTGCAGCCATTTATCTAGACGGGAGCTACTCTGGGCAGTGGGGGCTCTGTCCTTCCATGGACTGTTGGCCTGGCATCTTCTGTGACATTTTCTGTAGGTGACTATTGAAGAAATCAATCATTGTCTCTAGCTTTCCCAGCAAGTTACTCTCCAACCAGTATGTTTTTGTTTTTTTTCCTTCTATCAGGGGAACAGCAGCTCCTGAGACAAAACACTACAAGGGGCGAAACTACATCCAGACACGCAGTTTGCAGGCCTTGCTTCCCAGACTTACCTGCAGCCTTGGTACTATCCAGCCCTGTGCTTTCAGTCCAGCAGGCCAGGAATGGGGCCGGAGGACGCACGTGTCAGACAGGGTCCCCAGGCGCAATGGTGTCACTAACCTGGAGGTCACATTTGAGATCCATGGTAACAGTGTCACTCTGAGTGTCTGTCCTGTGGACCCTGGCCTGCCATCTGCTCTGGGGGATGCAGGCACTTTTGTACCGATCCCTGCAGGAGACTGTTCCTGGGTCACCTAGGGTCCCTCTTGCACCTGCAGCTCCACAGGGCCCTGCCAGCCTAGTCATTCAGAAGAGTCTGTCTTTTTCTTTACTGTCCCCACATCTTTTTTTTTCTCTACAGGGTTTCAACTAGTCATTTTGGTAAAAGAGAACAAGAACATTCCAGGTCTCAGTTTCTTACCCGCATCTCTGTCCCCTGGGCTCCAGATGGCCTTTGACGTGGGAGCCAGGATCTCCGTGGCTTTGCACTTGGGCGCTGTATTTATAGGGCAAGCTCACCAGGGAGCAGAGGCCTTCTGCACCCATGCTGCGGTCTCCACTCCTTGAGAGATGTGAACACACTTGGGTTTGGCTGTCCTGGAAACTGTCACCCTTGGGAGGTGATGCTGGATCTCTGGAAGGTAGTCAGCTGTTCTGGTTTTTTGAAATATAAAGTTTGACTTTATTTCCAGGCAGATTAAGGTTGAACCCCACTCACATGCTATTAGCTGTGTGATCTTGCCTACGCCAAATACACAGAACCGGCTAGACTCTCCTCAGCTGCAAAGCGAGTGATGCCACGCCTCACACTGGTCCCAGCCTGAGAAGCCGTGCGGTTTTTCTAGAGACCTTAGTAGAATGGCTCGCATTCCCGCACCTCAGAGCTCTCAGGGGAGCCATCTTCCTGCCATCGCTTCATATTGTGTTCGCTGAGCACCGACTTTGTATCAGCCACCGCCCACTGTGATCGAAGGTCGCTGGGGTGGCACTAGTGGCCCTCACCTGACCCTCGAGGGCGGGCTCCCTCCCCGGCTCCCTCTCCGCAGTGGGCGCTCTGCCTCTCCATGACATCTGCACGCAGGGCGGTGACCTGCAGACCTGGAACGCGGCTGACATCTCTTGCTGTCAGTGTGTGGAGCCGCCCTGCGTCACTTCCCGCTTCCTGGAGCGAATTCACCGTCTGAGAGTCACAGTGGGAGCACAGCTGAGGAGGCTGTGCTCTGTGCGGATCCACCCTAAGGACCTCAGTGGTTCCAGGCCAGGGACTGCAAGCCAAGGCGCTCCCAGGGCCAGGAAGTTTCACACCAATAACTTCAAGACCCACATTAAGCAGGGTCATGATATCACACCCCGGGTGCCAAGACAGAGAGCGCTAGTGCCCAGTGCGTGGCAGAAAATTAAGCCCTGGCTGTGTTGTGCGTTCCACTGTGCTCCCAGAAAGGAAATGTGAAGTCCTGACTCTAGCTCTGGGGAGCGTGAGCTGATTTTTAAGCTGACCTAGCTTAGGACGAATACACTGACGGTGAGGTCCTAAGGAGAAGGAAATCAGCGCTCGCAGGAGCGAGGAGGATGCCAGGTGACGGTGGAGGCAGAAACCACAGCGACACCTCTGCAACAGTGGCTGCGCTGGATGCGTCCTGTCCCGGGACCAGGGGAGGAGAAGGGAGGGTTTGCGCCTAGGGCTCTTCCAGGCCCTTGACCTAGCTCCAAAGACTTACAGCCTCCAGAGGACTTTCCTCGCCTCAGATCTTCGAGACTGTGGGTCTGTGTCACGTAAACACAGCAGGTAGAGGCGTCTGCGGATGTGTTTGGTCATCTGTAATTAAGGAGGGGAGATGGCCGGCATCGGGTGCCAAGGGAGAGGTTAGGGGGATTGTGCCCGCCCCCACTGCTTCCCTGTGCTCTCTACTTCCCCAGGGAGGAAAGAGACTGGTGCAGGAAAGGTAAGCCTTAAAATCAGATGGGGATTTCAAGTGTGCAGGGCTGTGAACTGTGGAAACCTGCAGCCGTGGGGCCATATTTGTGACCTAATTTTTACTGGCTCTGTCTGCAGGGCCCAGGGATCATGCTCCTGATGCAGAGCTGGTGTCTGAATATAACAGACAGTAGCCCCTCCCCTCGTCCCAGTCCAGGGGGCCTCTCAGAGTCGTGCATGGACAGCTCACACAGATCTGCTCATGGGAAGGGGACAGTCCTGTGTGGCTCTGTGGCTGGCAGCTGCTCCGCGTAGCCAGTGGGGCCCAGCAGAAGGGAAGGGTGGGAGTCATGGCATCTCCTGGAGGAAGGAAGGAAGGCAGGAAAGAAGGAAGGAAGAGGTCTGCCACCCTGCGGCCCCCTCCTTCCTCCAAGAGCGCTGTGAGCTGGTGCATGTGAGTGTGGATGGTGCTCTGGTGACCCTGCAGGGACCAGAGAGGTTTGTGAGGCACCAGGGTCAGCCCCCAGGTGCTGGGTGGCCTTTTAGCGCCTGACCACGTGGCCAACTTGAATGCTCACTTCAGTATTGCTGAGAGCGAGTGGAAGGTCTGCTTATTTCCTGGAGCTTTTCTGGTACAGAGGGTTCACTCATGCCTTATGAGCAGACTCTCACGCTATGGAAGGGCAAGGCCAGCTCCCCCCAGGCCTCCTGAATTGCATCCTCTGAGGCCTTCGGACTGTCTCCTTGAGCACCCTGAACTAGAGGGGTTGCCAGGTAGGCTCAAGGCCACATGCATGTACTACTACCCATTCATAACATTTATGTGGAAGAGGACAGTCATTGCCTTGGACTTTAATGTCACTTAAAACATTTTTTCAACTTGGCTGTGGTGATGTACACCTGTAATCCCAGCTTTCTGGAGGCTGAAGCAGGAGGGTCACCAATTTGAGTCCAGGCTGAGCTACTTAGAAACTAGGGAGACTGTCTCAAGAGAAAAGTTAAAAGGAGATGTAGCTCAGTCAGAGGGGCTGGGTTCAATCCCCAGTACTGCAAAGTGAAAGGAAACAAACTAAAACAGAAGCAGAGGTTAGGAAGAGCTCTGGTTTGCCACGTTGCCTTACTCCTCTTGGCTTCTTTAAGGGTTTAAAAGCCACTAATTACCATTCTCAATTTTTCATTATCATGCAACAAATTCCTTCCAAGCTTAGTGGCCTGAAACAAGAGAAATCATTTTATTTTTCTTTCATGATCCTCTCCCCTGGGGTGGTGCTGCAGAGGCAGCACAGGACTGGGCCACCTCCAGCCTTGCCCTCAGCCCTTGGCCTGTCTGGGTCTTCACTGGTCAGCCAGGGCTCTGGCGGAAGGGCCTTTGGTCTCAGTGGGCCTTTCCTTCTCTTTGAGCCAGTGGACCAGTTCCAGGACTCAGCGCCCCAGAAGTCCTTTGTGGTCACAGCGCTAGAAATGACACAGAAAGCGCAGATGTTGGCCTTCCGAGGGGCTGCAAAAGCAGGCTGTGGGGAAAAGGAAGCCTTCTCCACTGGCAGGGGCAAATGCACTGGTGACCCCACAATGGGAATCTGTGCAGACAGTTCTCAGAACCTAAAGCTAGCAACTGCATTCGACCCAGCTGTTCCTTCTAGGTATCTTCCCGAAAGAGTTACAGAGATCGCAGTACAGTGTTACAGGCATGCCCATGTTGTGGCAGCACAACTCATTACAGGTAAATGTTAGAAATGCCCTGTATATCCATCAACAAGTGAATAGACAAAGAAATGTGTACTGCACATGTCTGTAACCCCAGCACTTGGTAGGCCGAGGCAAGAGGATCACTATGAGCTTGAGGCCAGCTGGACCCTGTCCAGAAAACAGCCTCAACAAGAACCAACAACCAAAAAAGAAAATGTGTTTACATACTATACATAGTAGAGTACTACTCTGCCATAAAATGGTAAACTGCTAATCATTTGTAGGAAAACGAATGGATCTTGAGACCATCATGTTAAGTGAAATAAACCAGACACTTAAGCTTAAATAGCTCATGGTTTCTCTCATATGAGAAACTCAAAGTATAACTAAATTAAAGATTAAGATAAAAGAAACGGGCTGGAACTCCTGTATAGGGGCAGGGGACCAAGAGCTTGAGGGAGAGGAAGGGATGAAGAGACGCGACAAGCATGGAGAGTGGTTAGGGACTCTCCCGACCCTTCGCGGGGCAGGGTCAGTGTGCCCTGAACACTGCGCCAATACAAGCCCTGAACAGAGCGCCTGCGGCTCAGGGAAGCAGCGCCTGTCTCCCAGCATCTCTGCTCTGTGCGGGATCTCTGCCTTGCCCTTTCCTCTGGGTGTCAACCCACGGTGGCTGTGCTGAGTCCAGGCCGGGTCGTGGCCATCAGGCTGGGTCGTGGTTGATCCCGAAGGGCCACCTTGGGCTCCAGGCCTCTGTGAGCTCTTCCCTGTGCAGCAAAGCCCAATGCCCATGCTGGGCAGCTTGCGAGGGGCAGCGCCAAGGCCTCCCGTGTCCCCAGTGCACACCCGGCTGCCGGGGGCTGCTCCGACCTGCGCTCCCTGGCTGGCCTCAGCCATCTGCATGCTTTCCACAGGAGGACCTGAGCTTGCCACTCGGTGGCCTTCCTGACCTGTCTGTCACCAGAAGTGCGCAGGCTCCCAGTCAGCGTGGTGCCTGGTGCTCGTCCTTTCCAGTCCACGTTGGCAGCAGCTCCCGGGGTGTCGATGCCTTCAGCAGGGAGTCCCCTGAGATCACAGTGGAGCTGGGGAGTCCCTGGTGACATCCTAGGAGTGGGGCCGGCTACCACGCTGCCCATTGTGTAGAAGTCAGGCTCGTGCCACTGTGCACAGCTTGGAACACCTGGCAGTGATAGAGTGTGTCACGAGTTCCTGTCTTTACTGTTTTATACTTTGTTACTTCTCTCTCTTTTTTTTTTTTTTTTGCCTGCCTCAGGTTTATTTGTACCAAGAGCACAGGAGGACACCAGCCCCCTACAGATGGCACTCCACGGGTCACCTTAGTCCTTCTGTTTTTACATCCACAAATAAGAAACTTTTACTGTGAAGCCCTCATGGGGGTCTGGGCACCTTTCGGGGCCTGGGCTGGAGCGGAAGCTGGAGCCTGGGCCTGGGCTGGAAGCCCTGTGACCCTTGGCAATGTGGGCATGGATACGCTTCCCAAGCTGGGGGTGGGCAACATGGGCAGGTCAAGCGAGCCTGCAGTTACTCCCTTCGGGATAATCTTGGGCTTGACGAGGGCCTTGATAGCCTTGGTGTGTGCACTCATGGCCTTGGCATCGCTTGCTTGCCTCTTCTTGAAGACCTTGTTGTGCTTCTTGGCAAGACACATGTTCCTAAGGAACTTGGGATCTACCCCCTTCACAGATTCTTGTATCTTTGTGACGGAGGTTTCTTGGTGCCATTTCTGTGCCATTTGTGACTGGTTGTGCATGGTGTGGTTCTTGGAGTTGGCCATAATTGCACTGTGAACCACGCCTGCCCACCTTGTTACTTCTTTGTAAAAGATTTTGTCTTTTGAAGCAGGGTCTTGCTACATAGTTGAGGCTGGCTTTGAATTATATAACCTTGGCTGGCCTCCAAGTCACAGTGATCCTCCTGCCTCAGCTTCCCTAGGGTTACAGGGGCGCACTATTGTGGTGAGTTTTGTTGTTACTTTAGAGTGTGTGCCTTCTACTTATGGAAGACATCCTCTGTAAACTGCATGCTGTACTATAAGGTGGCAGCCTTATGGATTGCCCATTTCTTGCCATTCCTGATAATATTCCTGGGCTCTCCATGTCCTGGTGTCTTGAGCATCTTGCCCGTCACAGCCTTGGGGAGCATCCAGACACCTGCACGCATGTTGGACAAAGCCGGCGCCTAGTGATGACGTTGCTGAAGGACGCAGTTAATTCTCAGAGTGGGTGGGGCATGGCTGCAGTCGCCCCACAGCGCAGCAGGGTCGTTTGAATTCTGCTTGCTGACCCTGGACACACCCCCTCCCAGGCATGCAGAGCCGGGCACTGCTTGGGGTGCTGGGTGACATCTGTGGGTTTCACTGTTGAGCTGAGGGTCTTCGGGTCCCTGGGTGTGGCTGTGACCCAGGACTCTAGGGTGGCTGGGTACCACCGAGAGATCATGACTCCGAGAAGCCAGGCAGGGGGTACCTGCAGCCCACTGGCCTCAGTTCTCCTCCCAGGATCTGGGAGGTCACTGGGGACCCCTCCCAGTGTTGCATGAAGTGTGGCCATGCTCTGTGCCTCTCTTTACCCCACATGTCTCTCTTGTTTTGCTTAAGAACCGCCTGTGTGTCCCTTGGGCCAAGCCTTGGCGCCCACTAATCTTTTATTTATTTATTTAGTTTTATTCTTTAGATGAAAACTAGCTTCTATTCAGCCCAGGCTGGCTTTGAATTCCTGGAGATCCTCCTACCTCAGCCTCCTGAGTGCCACCATGCCCAGCTCAGCTTCCACTAATACTTTAGGTTTCGACTGGCAGTGCCCTCCATGTGTTCCCACTCTGTACTCACCACTGGGTCCTCAGGGGTTTGTTACAACCGTACCCTACCTGCAGGGTCCAGAATCTTCCTTCGTTATCTCCTGCCATGAGGCAAGTCAGTGCAAGGCCGAGGGGGGCGTGAAGTTGCCTTCACAGGCACATTTCTGAGTGTGCTCAGCTCAGCGGTATTGGCCTGAGGTTGTGTGGTGGTGGCTGCAAGCGTGGCTGAGACCCTGGCCCCAGCCATTGGCAGTGACACCTGCAGCCAGGGCCTGGCAGCATCTCCGTGGTTCTTCTGTGGTGCTTTTGTGACCTGGCCTCTGACTGCTCCTTGTGCCACCCTTAGTGGACGTTCCAGCTGGCTTCAGAGAGGGGATACATCGGTGATCCCAGGGCTGGTGAGAGGATCCCAGGGGAGACTAAAACAGCGTGGCTTAGGGGTGCGGGAAGTCTTGGGCCTTGCTGGGGAGGCAGAGCATATGTATGTCAGAATTTTTAAACTTTAAAATTCTAATGGAGGCCATAATAATAAGCTGAGCTGTAAGTGGCTATAGTCAACAACTTCTCCAGATAACTCACTATGATTGTGGAATGCCGGACTGTTGTATTGTGTTGCCAAGTTCAGGTACCTAAATTGGTTTAATGACAATGGAGTGCCCATCTTTAACAGGTCTAGAAAAAAAAAAGGGTATTCAAAGGAAGAATTGTGATGTGTGTGCATAAACAGTTAGGATAAATATGCTGTGCTTCTGCATAATTCTATGAGAAGCAAGATTTGCACTAACAGTGGTTGGACAAGATATTATGTCGGCTTCTAATACTATGGACAGACACTGGGGAGATAACAAGGTAGAGGGTGTTAATTATTGAATCTGTGATATAATTCAGGTATAAAAATAAGATAAGTAAACAGCTACACTCTCCTAATTCACTGATCAGAGACGTCTGCTATAATAATGTCTGTAAGTATAATATCATGTATGCACTTTGTATGATACCTAAACATTATGAAAACAGTTTGCAATGTATTAATTTATTGAATTTGTCTTGTTAATTTGTCTTGAAACTCTCATTTCTATTTGTTCTTCAATAAAATAAATAAAAAAAGAAAAAAAATTCAAAGAGGAAAATAAAATAAAATTCTAATGGAAACCTTTCCTGCTTCAGTGAAGCAGGAACAACCAAGTTCTCACACTCTCACAGAGTGTATATTCATCCCTTGGAAAGTGCAGACCAAAGAGCCAGAGGTGGGTGGTGGTGCCGCTGTGCAGGATGGGTGGTGGAGAAGAGGGAGTGAGCCTCCGAGAATCAGAGCTCACAGACATCGGGAAGAGAGTGCGTGCGAGGAGGCGGGCTGGCAGCTCTCAAGATCTTCATGATGTGCTGTTCCCATGCTAGTTCTGTCACTCCATTTTGATTTTGTTTTATTTGGTTTGTTGAGCCCAGGCTGGCCTTGAGCTCATGGTGATCCTCCTGCCTCAGCCTCCCAAGTACTAGGATGACAGGCCTGTGTCACCATGCTGGGCTATCTGTGCTCCATTCTGCAATGCCTGCCTCCTGGTGCTAAAACTACTCATGCCAAGTCAGCAAAAACACCAGTGTCCCAGAATGCTTTGCTGGGTTCCACAATCAGAATTGATTTCTCTCTTCTCAAACCTAGAGACCAGTCCTCCCGTTCTTATTAAGCTCATGGCACAGTGATTAGTGTGAAGTGAGCCTTTCCAATCAGTGCAGCTAGGTGGAACCTCTATCAGGGCAAAGCCTTTTCTCAATCATTTCCCTACTGTATCTAGAGGGGATATTTTTTGAATGAATGGAGCTCGAGACCAAGTTAGAGAGTCTACAAATAGATTTTACAAGTAGTTTAGTGATAGGCTCTGCCTGAATATATCTTTCCCTTGTCTTAAATTCCAGGGTCAGGATCAGAGACATGATAGAGATTTTATAACCTTATTTAAAAATACTTTAGTTTGAGATTAGCAGCTGATATTCTCTTTGCAGAACCTGGGATTGAGCTCAGGCCTTTAGCAGCTGATATTTTCACAAAATATTGAATGGGATGAAATGTCCAACATGTCTCCAAATTTACTGATCTATAATTTTAACTAGGGACTTAAAGTGATTTTGTTTTCATTGTTTGGGAGTTGATTTGGTGGGTTACAAATAGTTCTGTTGTAGGTCAGATGCATTTTTTCCCTTTGTACTGAATGTGGATATGTTTGTAATTTTTATTTTTTATCTGTATTTTAGGGAACGGTCCACAGGGTGGTCAGGGTCTCACTACTAGACTGGACTCACAGTGATCCACCTGTTTACAGCCTCCCAAGAGCTGGGGTTACAGGCATGAGCCACCATGCCCAGAATCAATTACCCTTTCAGCGTGTCCCAGGGGTGGGCCGGCATGGCAGGCCTGGGGATTGAGCCCCGGCCCCTGTGCTGCTTGTATGCACTTTAATTCACTGAGTTATTTGTCCAGCCCTTGTAATTTATAGATTGATTAAATTGCTACAGTTGAGAAATTTTATTTTCACTTTTACGGTGCTATGGTGCTACTTTAATGTTTAGTCAAGACCAAAGAGTGAATAGGTGAAGCACTAGATTTCAACCAGGTATAAGTAGAAGTCCATAAACATAAAATTTATTTAAGAATGGGGCAGGGTGGGTGCATCTATGTGTGCTTCCTATGCCAGCAACTTCAGAGAATGAAGCAGGAGGGTAACCTGGGTAACAGTGAAACTGGAAGAAAAAAAAGGTGGTAGTGTCTTTAAAACAATCTTTTAATGCTATGCTCAATGACCCTCACCTGCACAATGACCTTCATCTGCACTTTTCCAGTCCTTATGTAATATAGTTTCTTATATAGTGGTTGAGTCTGCATGACCAATAGAAATTGGCCAAAATGTGTGGTTTTTAAGGCTGGGTCAAAGAAGGCAGTGCAGGCCTCTTTTGCTTTTCTTTCTGGGTTCTATCACTCTGGGGAATTCACTTGCAAAATTTTTTTTTTTTTGTCTTTTTGAGACAGGGTCTCATTATGTAGTTCAGGCTGGCCTTAGGCTCACTTTGTAGCTCAGGCTGGTCTCGAACTCACAACAATCCTCCTGCCTCAGCCTCCCAAGTGCGGGGATTATAGGCATGTGCCACCACACCCGGCTCACTTGCAAAATCTTGTGAACATTTAGAAAGATCCAGCTTGCCACATGCACAGCCCTCTTGGCAGGACTATGGGCCATCTTGGCACAAGCATGGCGATCTTGGTTGAGACTACCATCTTGCCTGTCAGGTGAACCTAACAAGCATCCAACCCTTTTGGATGGTTGTCGGAGAATCCTTGCTGGCCACAGAAACTCACAGTTTGCTAGCTGTCATTTGACACATGGATAGTTTCTTTGAGAAAGCCCAGGTACTCTAGTCATTGGCCACCATCGTCTTGCTTAGCACATAAAGTCCTTCCTCCTGCCTCAGGCTGTGGGGGTCCCACTGTGACACCATCACTCAAGAAGCGCTTCTGCTAGTCATCTGCTAAAAGATTGCACTTTGCAGTCTTGGATCTGCTCACCCCATGGCCTGGTTTTATCCCTTCTACTTTGGTGCCTGGTTCTTGTACACTGAGCTTTTCTGAAACAATGTACAGGGAAATTTCTAGAGAGTTCCACGTGAAAATGACTGAGACCTCTTGCCACACAGCCCAAAGCAATGTCCAAGTCTCATGACTGTACCTTCTTAGAGCTGATTTTACAATCACTCTCAAATCTCCAGGTGGCAGACATGCCAGTGTCCAAACTGTGATCCCATAGCAGATGCTGAGCCCTGACTTCCCAGCTAAACCATTCTTGGTTTCCTGAGCCCCGCAAACCATGAGATCATACACCCTCACTGTTCCCAGCCTCTGCATCTTGGGCATAGGTTGTGTCACAGCAATGCATAACACACGCAGAGTGGTCTAACTCTACAATGCTCATGCACAAAGCGGATATCTTGGATGATGGTGAGACCACCATAAAGAACTCTAATTAGATAGCTCTGAAGCCTGCTGCATAGATATCCTCCCAGTAAGCAGTGGAGTTGTCAAGAACTAAGTAGAAAATGTGTTGGACACAGATTTGGCGAGGGATTTGTTGTTTTTTCCCTGTGTGATGACTTGAAGATGGGTACCATACTGTACATATGTTCCACTGTAACAGGGAAACTTATTTCTTTGCTCGAGAATTTTGCAACAGGTTTCACCTATATACATTAAGCCTAGAGTGCTGCTGACAAAACCCCCATAGAGCCATTTACAGACAAAAATATTCCAGTAAAAAAAATCTTGTTATTATTTTTGGAGAAGCCGGTGTCACGGCAAATGTTGCGGGGCCCCCCTGACATTGCGGGGTGCCTCTCCATATGGACCGCGGAGCTGCCATGCACGTGGTAATACATGCATCTCCACGTACTCACTAATGAAGCAAGGTAAAGAAATCGCAGAGCTTTTCATTCCGCAGCACGCAGCTGGTGTGTGATACCAGATGTAAAATCATCCATGTTCTTGCCAAGTTCTCAGGATCATGTCAAGATTTATTTAAACCCCGACAATCAAGGAAAGCTTGCGTTTTTCAAACTAGTCAGATTCAAGGAGACTGATGAGTTTCTGGATAAGAATATGTCTTTTAAGATAAAATACTGGCTGCGTGTTAAATATGAGATAGTTATTTACCCTTTCATTCTTTATCCATGTGTTGCTGTGGTTTTCTTCTGAAGAGACAGTGGATTCACTTACTAATCTCTTAACTCTTAAAGAAGTATGTTACAGTGAGGCCCATCAAATCACTAAACTGTAATGGAAAAAGTTAAAAAAGAACCCCAAGTGTGTTAGATCCCTATCCAAAATGGATATTACACAGCAGGCCTTAGTCACGGCTATTACAACTGGTGATAACAGAACAGTGCTCTTGGCTGTCTGTGTGCACCATCGGGACACACAATCTTGCATGGCTTGGAGATCTTCTTTCCCTGAGGGGACATTTTACCTGGCACTAGGAGCTCCGGGGGCCATGCTGTGACTCACTAGGGTCCCAAGAAATTGTGGTCTAGAAGTCTTGAAAAGGAGCCTTTGTTGAGTTCTTGCCATTTACCAGGTACTTGGTATTTCTCTTGATCTGCAAGGAAACCTGTTGAATAACACAACTCCCCTTACCTCTCCCTGTAGGCTCTTGGCAGACTTTTAGAAAAATGTAGTAAAGGAAGGTAATAGAGACAGTTTCATGCAATGCTTCTCATGCACCAACGAGTCCTTGGTCTCTCAAGGGAAATGTCCAGGAGGAACGAAGGTAAGGACATAATGTGAGATTATGTCTCTTTAACCTGAAAGCAATTAGTACATGTTTCAGTACCCACTAGAAGCAAGGCCCGCTGGGTAGGGGAGAGAGACTGAGACTCAGGAGGTAGAACTTATTCCCAGGTATAGCCTGGGGCTGCAGTGGGCTTGTCGCTGGTCTGCACAGCAAGGCTAGAGCTTCTTCTCCTTGGTGAGGAGCTCTGCCAGATATTTGGCCAACGTAGGGCGGGGAGCAGATACTGCCTTTAGGTAATCATCAGCAGAGCCTCGTCTCCTCAGCTTGAGGGGAGGGGAACTGGAAGGGCAACTCTGAAAGCCATACAAAGTTATAGCACAGTATTCATTGAGTGCTTATGTTATAACAAGTAGAAGCTTAGTGATCTCTTACAACAACCCCAAAGATAGGTGTAGTGACCACTTCTGTCTTATAGTTGAGGAGTTTTAGTTTATTTTTTTGTCTTTTTTGAGACAGGGTCTCATAGTGCAGTTCAGGCTGGCCTTGAGCAGCTCACTTTGTAGCTCAGGCTGGTCTCGAACTCACAACAATCCTCCTGCCTCAGCCTCCCGAGTGCTGGGATTACAGGCATGCGCCACCACGCCCGGCTCAGTTGAGGAGTTTTAGATGAGGGCGTGTTAAGTAAGAGCAGAGTCATACAGGACTGAAGGGGATTCGGGACCTGACCCTAGAAGCTCCCTGAGTATAGAAGAGATCTCTATGCAGTGCCTCCTGGATGAGTCATGCAAGATAAATCACTTGTCAAGAGAGCACCAAGTGGCCTTAGGAGCTGGGCGGCCCAGCTCGAGGGGAATGTGCACCATTTGGAAGGGAGTATCAGGTTAATGGAAACCACTGCCAGCTACAAACCAGCACTGTTCGCCCCAGTGGTGCTCTGCGAAAATCACAAGAAGGCAACAGTCTTTCTTGCTCTTTTGTCACTGGGATCCAACACAGATGCTCACAGATGACAGAGGAGAGGTCTGTTGGGCTCATGGTTGTAGTACACAGTCAGAGGCTGCAAGGCAGGAAATGGTGTGGCACGAGGGTCTGGGGTAGGAGAGTTGCTCTGCCCATGGTGGCCAGGAAGTACATGGGAGGAGCCAGGAAAAGACACACACACTTCCGGTCCATGCTGCAGTGTTCTGTCTCTTCCAGCCAGGCTGGACCTCCTCACAGAAAGCCAGGTAATGGCACCTGCAGGATCCATTCATCTTCCAAAGCCCCACCTATGAGGGTGAGGTGCCAGGGGGACATTCTTACTTGGAACCACGACAGCAATCCTTCCTCCATAGACTTTCTCCAGCACATTTGTTGTGAAAAACAAAAAACATTGCCAGGTATGGTGACACATGGGTGGCCACAGTTCAAACACAGGCCGAGCAATTTAGGGACTTGACAAGATTCTATCTCAAAAGAAAAACGAAAAGGGCTGGCCAAATAGCTCAGCGGGTTAAAACTCTTGCAAGCATAGAATGCTGGACTGTGTTGGATTGTGGTGTCAAGTTCAAGCACCTAAGTTAGTTGAATGTCAATGGAGTGCCCACTTTTGACAGGTGTAGACAAAGGAAGGGTGTAGAAAGAAAAAAATCATGATGTGTGTGTATAGACAGTACAGTTGGGATAGATAACGCTGTGCTTCTACATAATTCTATGAGAGGCAAGATCTGCACTAATGGTGGTTGGACAGGATATTATGTCAGCTTCTAGTCCTACGGTCATGCACTAGGAAAATAATTATTGAATTATTGATATAATTCAGGTATAAAAAATAAGATAAGTAAGCAGCTACACTCTTAATTCACTGATAAGAGATATCTGCTAAAATAATATCTGTAAATATAATATCATGTATGCACCTTGTACAATACCAAAACATTATGAAAACAGTTTGCAATGTATTAATTTATCGAATCTGTATTGTTAAGGAGTCTTGAAACTGTCTGATTGACATTTGTAGTTCAATAAAAAAAAAACAAACCCAAAAAAACCCTCTTGCAAGCAGGCCAGGGGGTCGATCTCCGTGCTTGCCGTGCTGGCCCCACCCCTGAGGTGTAATGTGACTGCAATTGGGACTGGGCATGGTCGTGCGTGCCTGTAATCCCAGCTCTCGGGAGGCTGTAAACAAGAGAATCACTAGGAGTCCGATCTAGTAGTGAGACCCTGAACACTCTGTAGACCCTTCCCTAAAATACAAAAAAAGAAAAAGAAAAACAACAAACAAACAAACAAATCACTGGAAGGTGTTTAAGTAAGAAGGTCATGGGCTAAACAAAAACAAAAACTCTGCCAAATTAAAAATCTACATCTGTGCCACATTGTGAGTGCTACTCCCTGAGTGCATTGTGACCCCTACTCAGATGTTGAAGCCCCAAGCCTTAGGATGTAACCATATCTTGAGATAAGATGTGTAAGAGATGATTAAGTTAAACAGAGGTCATTAGGGTGAGACTCTAACCCAGGAGACCTGGGGTCCTTATAAGACAAGGAGAAAAAAAGACGAAGCGACACCAGGTCATGTTGTGCTCAAGGGTGCCTGTAGTCCACAGGAAGAGGTGGGGCCTGACCATCTGCAATTGAGGGAGGGAATCAACCTGCTGACACCTTGGGCTAGGACTTAGCTCTCAGAACTGGAACAGAATAGACTTTGGTTAAGACAATCCATTTGTGATATTTTGTTACGGAAGCTCTAGCAAGCCCATCCACGCTCCTAAAGGTTCACCTCACTAGATTAAAACATACTATCTCTGTTTGGAAAATTTGTAGCATATGTATTGTTATATATTACCCTGTTTTTGTCTTTTTTTATTTGTTTTTGCTTCAGTTTTCACTCTTCAAAATAAAATAAAATGAATAAAATAAAACACGAGTGAGGGATGATGGGATTTTACCAGTGCAAACCAACTTTCCCTCCTCTCCATGCTTGCCTCCCTTCTCTTCTCTCCCTGTTCCCCTCCCCTCTCCTCCCTCTACCAGTCCCCATTTCACATATATACACATACAGGAAAGGAAAAAACAGGGATAGAGACTTCAGTCTGCCTCAAGGTTCAGTTTACCTCAGTACCTTAAGGTACTGAGAAGGCTCAGTACCTTAAATTTTGCTTTTTACCCTCCACCCTCCACTCTTCATCTAGCACCATTCTGCCTCTTTGTTAGCAGCATGAGTTATTTGTAATCATGCATTTATGGGCTGAGGAGATAGCCTAGCGGCAACAGTGCCTGCCTGGCAAGCATAAGGTCCTGAGTTCAATCCCTGGTACCAAGAAAAAAAAATCATGCATTTATATAAGTCTTTGTCACTTTGTCCTTGGCAAGGAAAGGTTTATTTTTGCTTATAGTTTGTAGAGGTTTCAGTCCATAGTTAGTTGGTTCCAAGCGGAGAGGCATGGAGGGAGGCACTGGGGGGCAGAGAGACTCTTGCCTAGTGGCACCTGAGGCACAGAGGAGAAAGGGAGGCTCCCCGAATGCCATGGTGCCCTCTCTCTTCTGAGCAACTCCTTCAGCAACCTGCTCTCATGCCCCTGTAACTGGTTGCTTCCACAGGTCCTGCCCATCACCACAGTCTTCTAGGCAGGGCCATGCCTCGCGTACTCCACACGGTTTTGGTGACTGAATAATTTCCTCACCGTCCATGCGCTTCCCTGGCGAGGCCTTCCTGATGCCCTGTGCTTTGTTAGTGACTGGTCCACACTGGGAGACCCATAAACAATTTCTGGGAAATGGGAGGCAGAAACTACGAGCAGATCTTTGAGTGGCTTCAAACAAATTGCCTAACACGATGTGTGCAGCTAAGAGAAATGAAAATAGAGCGGTTATGCAGAGCAATTCATTTTTCCATTTAAAATGGCTATAATACACAGGAGAAGTAAAACATTTCTTCATTTGAGTGCTCTGCTTGAAGGACTTATTGATTTGTTTATGTATTTATAATTATTTTTGGTGGAACCAGGGATTGAACTATGTGTTTATAATTTTTTAAAGATTAAAAATAGAAAAAATGGAAGCATTAGAAACTTACAACATTTCACTAAGCAAAATAATAGGAATTCAACAATGGTTTCTGTATTGCATGATGTTTTCTTCAAGGTAGTTGTTCAGGCTACCAGTTATAAATGTGCAAAACTGGTTAAAAAACAAACAAACCAAAACAACCAAAAAGTTATGAGAAATTAAAAAGAAAAAAGAAAAAGAAAACAATTTCAGCATTATTTGCTCCTTTCAAAAGACCAGTGAGGATCAGCAATACAGTTGGTCATCCTGCCTATCTTGCAGATGTTCCTAAATATATTGCTTTTCCTTTTTTCTTTTGCTCTTTTCTTACCCCAGTTTTTCCTTCCCATTGAACCGATTCTTTCCTTTCATATTAGCTATTGTTCAGGTTACATTTACTCTTTCAGATTCTTATACTGGTGAGAGAGTACGATGTTTGCACGTGCAGGCCTAATTTATTTCGCTTATCAATACAGCTTCTAGTTGCATCCATTTATCTACAAAACCTTCATATTTATCTTCTTTATAGCTGAGTAATTCTCCATTGTGTAAAAATACCACATTTTTAAATCCATTCTTCAGTTGATGGGCATCTGGGAGGTTTCTAAGATTTAGCTATGACAACTTGAACTGCTATCAACATGGATGGGGCCAGGGAGACTCTTGGTGGTCCAGGCATTTGCCTGGTAAGGGAGAGGACCTGGGCATGCCATGCTGGCCTCCTGCTGAGCTGACTGCCAAAACCAGGTGTGGTGATGCATGCCTATAATCCCAGTGTGGGGGAGGCTGAGACAGAAGGATCACTGTGAGTCTGAGCTGTGTAGCAAGACTGTACCAAATAAATAAGTAAAAGATTTTAAAAAGAAAAAAAAACAGGGCTGGTTTTTCTCTTATTTATTACACTGAGATGAAGTATATGTTCATCTCATATATCATACATATATCAAACATATATCCCTGTGGCATGATGATTTCAGTTCTTTTGGAAAAATGCCTGCAAGAGGAATAGCTGGCTTGAATGGGACCTCCAATCCTAGCTCTTTGAGGAATCTCCATACTGATTTTAATAATGGTTGTACCAGCCTGCACTCCCACCAGCAGTGGAGAAGGGTTCCTTTGTGCCTACAGCCTCTCCAGCATTTGTTATTGGCTAACTTCTTGATGATAACCATTCTTTCTCAGTGTTTTAATTTGCACCTCTTGAATGACCAGTGATGTTGAGCACTTTTTCATACAGTTGTTTGACAGTTGTATCTCTTATTTATTACACTGAGATGAAGTGTATGTTCATCTCAGATGCTCATTTTTGGATTGACCCTTTGAATTTTAGAGTCCTGATTTTTTAAAGTGCTTTATGTGTTCTAGATAAGAGTCTTTTGTGTGAGAGACAGCCCACTATATTTTTTTTTTCCTAATTTGTGGGGCTCCTTTTTACTCTGTTGGTGATGTCTCTTGATGTTCAAAAACTTTTTAAAAAAGATCCTAATTGTTGATCCTCGGAAGTAGTTCCTGTGCAGCTTGATTTTTTGCTCATGAATGCTCTATCTACCCCTATATTAAGATTTCTCTTCCAGAAGTTTCAGTGTTTCTGTAGGTTAATTTTTTAACCTTCGATCCATTTTTGACTGTAGTTTTGTGTGCCGTGATAGACAAGGGTCTATTTTTAGCCCTTGGCATGTGGAAATCCAGTTTTTCAAGCACCATTTGTTAGAGAGACTTTCTTCCAGCAAATATTTGGCCCCTTTGTCAAAGATAAGTTTGCTGAGAGTGTTTGTAGTTTTGTCTGCATTTTCTAATCTGTTCCATTGATCCTCAGGTCTGTTTTTTTTTTTGCCAGTACCATGCTGATTTTATCATTGTAGCTTTGTAGTATAATTTCAAGTCAGGGATTATGATGCCTTCTGCCTTTCCTTTGTTTCCCAGGATTGTTTTTGCTATTCTAGGTCTCTTCTAGTTCCATGTGAAGTTTAAGAATAGCTCTGTGAGGTATACTAATGGTATTTTAATTTGGATTGCATTAAATCTGTATAATAATTTTGGGAGTATGGCCATTTTCAGTGTTGATTTTTCCCTGTCCAGGAGCAAGGAATAAACAGCTTTCCATTTTCTGAAATCCTCTTTGATCTCTTTTTTCAAAGCAGTATAATTTCCACTGTATAAATCTTTTACTTGCTTTGTGAGATTGATTCCTAAGTATTTCATTTTTTCTGGTGTTATTGTGAAAGATGTGGTTCCCATAATTTCTTTCTCGGTGTGCTCATTGTCTGTGTACAAAAATGGTATTGATGTTTGAGTGTTGACTTTGTATCCTGCTATGATACAAATCTACAGGTCTCTTAGTAGAGGGCTTCGGATCACTATGTACAGCAAATAATGATAATTCCACTTCTTCCTTTTCAATCATTATTCCTTTTATTTCTTTCTCTTGTCTAATTCCTGTGGCTAATACTGCCAGAGCTATATTGAACAGGAGAGGTGACAGTTGGCAACCTTGTCTTGATCCTGATTTTAAAATGAAGGCTACCAAATTTTGTCCATTTAGTATGACATCGGCTGTTGGTTTGTCATAGATGGCTTCTATCAGGTTGAGGTAAAGACCATCTATTCTGATTTTCTATAGGGCTTCTATTTTTTATTTTTTGCAGAACTGGGGATTGAACTCAGTCCCTTGTGCTTGCCAGGGAAGTGCTTATTCCACTGAGCCATCTCCCTGGTCTTTGGATTTTTATTATGAATGAGTTGAGTGTTGGACTTTGTCAAAAGCTTTTTCTGCATCTATTGAGATGATCATGTGATTTTTATCTTCGGCTCTGTTGATATGGTGTATTATGTTTATGGATTTGTGTATGTTGAATCAAAAAGATTCATTTTTATTTGACATTAGAAGCCCTAGGTCTGGGCCATTTTCTGTCATTAAAAGTCTCATGCTTCACACCAGTTTGAATACACCCGCCAAGTTCTGGTAATTAGCATTTCCTCCTTCAAATTCCTGAGGTGTGTGGATGAGAAAGACAATTCTTCCCTTTCTCTCGTTAGCCATTAGGATTGCTTGTTGAAGGCAGCTGTGCGCTATGCTGCCAGCGGGAAGCGTCTGTTGGGCTGTAGCCACGGCTGCACTTTCTGCTCCACAGAGCTCATGAGTGCAAGAGCAGAGAGTTGGTGGGGCCAGAGCACAGGGGCTGAGGAGCAGAATTACTCATGGCTAAAAGACTTTAGGGGGGAAAAGAAGAGAACCTGGAATTCCCATACACTTGCTTTAGTGGTCTTCTCAAACTTCCATTTATTCTGGTACTGATGCTAAGAATTTCATGTGAAATATATTGTTAAATTTAATTATTTCCAAACCCTATAAGATTGGCACAACTATTACCTCAATTTAATTGACCCTAGAACCTTTACATTGAGATACACTGTCTACCCTTTTCTTCCTAGTCCTATAATTTTTTTTTTTAATTTGAAATGAGATCTCACTAAGTTGCTAAGCTACCCAGGCTGTGCTTGAACTTGAGATCCTCCTGCTTCAGCCTCCCAGAGTACTGGGATCTCTGGCACGCACACCATGACAGGTGTGTTGTATTTTTAGGTAAGGTACTTATGACTCAGTGTGCTTAAACCATGTATTTCAAGTTATACACTATTGCTAGAATCCAGGCTTCTTGTTCCTTTAGGTAACTAAAATATCACATTTTTATTATGAATATTGTACTAAAGTATTAAAAACATTAACAAACAACAATAATTCTTGCAGCCACAATTGATCATGGTGAACATTTTGGTGAATACCTTTCCAGTGTTTAATCTTTCATGATTATGTGTATTTTGCAAACTGTTATAAGTATACTATATATAGTATTTTGCAGTCTGTTTCTTAGAATTTCTAATTGTATTTTATTGAAGAAGTTTGTATATCATTTTCAGCAATTATTCATGTACCATTCTAACTTATTAATAAATTATAATTAACCCATTTAAACATTTATTTAGTTTATGGTCACTTTTCTATGACATATAACTAGATTTTTATATACACATTTTTTATATGTCCGTTACAGTTTATTTTGGCTATATTTTCAGAAGCAGAATGAACTCTTTTTTTTTTTTGCGGAACCGGGGATTGAACTCAGGCCCTTATGCTTGCCAGGGAAGTGCTTATTCCACTGAGCCATCTCCCCAGCCCCCAGAATAAACTCTTTAAAGGAATACAATTATTTTTTTCACATTATATAACTGCAGTACAATTTTATAATATAATATAACTTAAAAGTTACTAGGTGAAATCATTCATATTATCCATACATAAATTCTATAGGGGGAAATCTTTAAGTTCGTAGACTTCTTGTATTTACACTTATTAGAACATCATTTTAAGTGTCATTTGGGGGCTGGGGGGATAACTTGGTGGTGAGACAGGAGGATCACTATGAGTCTGAGGTGTGTAGGGAGACCCTGCACCAAATAAATAAATCTTCTTTTTTTTTTTAAAAGGTCATTTAGTAACTAAAGGGAGATGTGTGTGTGTGTGTGTGTGTGTAGTATGAAAACAGGTAAAGATGCTGTAGGAAGACAGAAAGTGTAAGTGTCCTGTTTCAGTTCCCTTTCCCTTCCCTTCTTTCCTTTCCCTCTCTTTCCCTACCTTCCACTGCCTCTCTTTTCTCTTCCTCCTTCCCTCCCTCCATCTCTCCTTCCCTCCTTTCCACTCACATATACCAGCAAGCATCCACATGAGTTTTTCTCTCTGGAATAGAGACATGTTGATGGCCTTCAGGAAAGGACCCTATGTCTAAGGGGGGGCATTATTTAGCAATTACTATAACCAGATTATCATAACTTTGGAGCTATGATTATCAGTTTCTTTTTTTGTGGACCCTGGGATTGAACTCAGGCCTTTGCGCTTGCCCCAGAGGCACTTTTTCCACTGAGCCATCTCCCCGCTTGGAGCCATGATTATTAAGTGGAACACAGAAATACCCTCCTAAGCCCAGGGGTTCACTATGACAATGCTATCTCTTGACAAAGCTCTTTTGGTGTAACTGAGTGAGCATCAATTAGCAGAAGGAGCCTGGAACAGTTTGGAAGAGTAAAAAGCTGACTATGGGAACACACGGAAAGCCCAAGTAGATTCTGTCTGTGCATGGAAGTCTGCTGATGGGCAAAGATGATTCTAGAAAAGAAGGCCCTAAGCAATTCCTTGGTGTGGCTTCCTGCTCTGAACTGTCTGAATTCTTCTGGTGTCAACAGGCTACACTTAGATCCCAGCTGTAGACATGACTATAGGACTGAGGGCTAAAATCGAGTCCTGCTCTGCACCAGATTGCAGTGTGTGCCCAGAGGGTGTGCTGACTGTGCCCTGAGGATCAGCATGGTTTTCCTTAATTTTTAAGTAGAGAGATGGGATTATGGATCTGTATGTTTTTCATTTCTGGAGAAGCTATTGCATGAACTTCTTTCCTTCTCCAGCAAAAGACCTTGCTATTCCTGGTATGAACTGGGTGCATGACTCACCTCTTAACTTTCTACTGGAAGCTCTCTGTGCCTTTCTGGCATTTTACCCTTTCAGTGCCTGATAGCTGGCAGGTCAATGATGGCAGACACTTGCGCTTTCCTGTGTTTGCTGGACTGTGTGACATGCTCTCCCCCTGGAGAGTGTGTTCCTTAAGAACTGTTAGGACGAAAAAAAAAAGAGAACTGTTAGGAGCCTGAAATACTTAGTGGAAAGGCTTGCCGGTCACAGGTGAATTTACACACAGGAAGCAGTTGCAATAAAGCAGGAGAATTTCATGCAGAAAAGTAGTAGTGAAATAAAGACAGATGAGGCCAGATGGCAGAAAGCAAAAGAAAACACTCCACCTTAACATAAGATAATTTATTTGTTTTTCTGCTCTCAGCTGTCCACTATTGTATAACCTTAAGACTAAAGTTATTTCAACTTTTGGGAGCAACAAAACCAAGACATTTTCTGAGAGGAAATGGGCAGTTATTTTGGCATGTTTTGTTAGTACATAATGGTAAATATTTGAGAACTACTTTTTGCTTGGGATGCAAGTAATTTTCATTAGGCACTATCAACTGAAATGTTATGCTGCTTGGTTTGTTTGACCTAATATCTTGAAAATGTAATATTTAGTTTGAAATGATGTCTGTTAGTGTGATGGCACAGAAATCTATTATTACACTGGAGTATAAATTTATTACATTTACTACAATCAGTTATTGAAGTGAACTATAGTTGTCTAATTTTTTTAAAAAAAGTGTAGGGTGGGGATCTATCATATCATGGTAAGACTGAATTGCGTAGGCAGCACCTTCTCCCATGGAAACTGATAGAAGTTTGGTTTTTCTTTTTTTGTTTTTTTGAGTCAGTGTCTCTTTATGTAGTTCAGGCTGCCGTAGAACTCACTATGAAGCCCAAGCTGGCTTTGAATTCTTCGCAATCCTCTTGTCTCAGCCGCCTGAGTGCTGGGATTACAGGTGTGGCCATAATGCTGGGCAGAGTTTTGATTTCAAAAGCATGTAGAGTAGCAGAGTAGTTGGGTCTCAGAGTAGCCTTCTGGTATCTGAATATCTGAACAAGCACCTTAGGCCAATATGTGACATTCTAAGGCTTGGGAATCACCAAAGTCGTGGAAAGGCTGTATCAGGAATCTTCCCGCATTTACTCAATGAAACACCTGTAGCTCCTGAGTGCTAGATGTGTGAGAGAAAAGGGGTACAAGGAACACACAGGAAGGTCCTTTCTTTCAAGGAGTAGAGTCTTTATGGGGAAACAAGACCCTTGAGTAAGAATGACAAATACAACCCAGAGTGGCGCATTTGCTTTAAAATGAGGGATCTCTTGAGTGCAAGAGCAGTTTCTAGGTGGGGAGTCTGTGAAGGTGTAGTACAGCTTACAAGAGCAGAGGGCATTTTAAGCAGTGCAAACTCGGTATGTGTGTGTGTGTGTGTATGTGTGTGTGTGTGTG
>PVKA01018198.1:0-44312 GCA_004027165.1 Ctenomys sociabilis
TATACATTTAACGTAACCCAAAGTTAAAGCCACGATCTAAAACAAAATGTTAGCCAGGAAAGTTTTTTTCGTAGTCCTCTGTATTAATATCTAAATTATGTTTATAGCAGACTATCAATTAATACATCATTTTTTTTTTTAATCTCTCATTAGTTCCTAGAGTAGAATTCTTCACAAAGAATTTCCTCAGTTGTTTGAGATACTTACTGATTGGTCCATTGATACATTTGGTGAGAAGATACATTACTTGTATTTATTCCTCAAATCTTCACCACTGCTAAAGGCTGCTGCTTGCTTTTTTTTTTCTGAGACAGGCCAGAACCAACTGGATTTCTTTTAAAGTTTAACCCTTCTCTCAATGTTGTGGATAAGATACACCAAAACACTCCGCTCCACTGGGCAATTGCATCAGGAAATGTGAACGCCGTTGATAAACTTCTGGAAGCTGGCTCCAGCTTGGATGTCCGCAACGTTAAGGTGTGTTAGGAATGCATCTCTGTTATTTTGTCCCATCTTACATTAGAGGGTTGATAATTCATGTAGGTGTAGCTCAGTGGTAGAATACTTGCTTAGTATGTGTGAAATACTACAAAAAAAAATAATAATTTGTTTTGATTGGATAGGTTAAATGTCAGAATAATCATTAGCCTTCAGAATTCTGGAGAAAATTATCCAACAGCTTGAATATATCTTAATGCTTTTTTTTTAAATTTTATTTTAGGGAGGGTTCTACAGGGAGTTTAGGTTCTCACTACTAGATCAGACTCCTAGAGATCTGCCTGTTTACAGCCTCCCAAGAGCTGGGATTACAGGTGCACTCCATCATGCCCAGTCATTGAATGTATTCAAAAGTCTAACTGAACTCTTTTCAGGGAGAAACTCCCTTGGACATGGCTCTGCACAGCAAGAACCAGCTCATTGTCCACATGCTGAAGGCGGAGGCCAAAATGCGAGCCACCCAGAAATCCCGGCTGTGGCGCTGGCTGCAGAAGTGCGAGGTATCTGCACATCGGGCTTCTCCTGTAGGATGTGGCATTCGGGGTTCGTGGGTCTTGATTTTTAGGGCCAAGCAGAGTTAGCCTTGTCTGCATATACCTGCTGGTTATATTTGTCTTAGGCCCTTCATGACCCAAATTGGGAAATTAAGCATCTCATTGTATATTTAGCACTTTCGCACCTAGATGATGGCTGTAAAACTGTTATTTTGTGACTATTATAACATATTCCCACAGTTGTTTAATGAATTGAAATACAGATGATTTTGATTCTTAGAGAAGCAAAATGAAAAACACATTGTTGCAAGATATTTTATAGAAGCCTCTCTTGAAGGAGTCTTTCCTTAAAGTTTTTTTTTTTCTCAAAAGGAAAATAGTAACATTCAGCATGTTTTCTTAGAATCATAAAAAGTTAGATTTTTATGATATCACTTCATAAAACATCTGGAATTTTGAGAAATGTAATCCAAATTTTATTCATTTTTTGAACTTATCATTCCTCTGAAGAATGTTCTAGACTACAGAGTGAACCGAATAATAGAAAAATTTCAGTTAAAATAGTCAATATAATTCTGATTGTCTTGGATTGATTCCATTCTGCTATTTTTGAATATTGCATCTTATTAATTATACTTTCAGAGTGACTCTAAATTAACAGGTAGTAGTTTTCTAAGTAGAGGGTCACTGTGAATGCCAGACCTGTTTTATATTTAGGTTTATGAAAGAAGAGAAAAAGGCCACTCCTCATTCTCCTTTGCCACCTATTCTACTTTTTATCCTCTTCTTATTGTTAAGATGTCCAGGGTTTTGTCCCGGAACTTCCATTCACTCCCCAAATGGCCTCTATAAATTGACAGTTCCCAAATTTATCTGTGCAATCCAGACTTTTCCAGACTACTAATGCAGTCACCACCTGGACTCATCTCACTCAGGATCCAGTAGACATCTCTCACGTGATAATCCAAAACTGAACCCATCTCCTGATTTCCTTCCCTCCCTGCCTACGCCTTCCTCTTCTCCGCAGGTAGCGTGTCTACCTTTCCAGTCATCTTTGACTTTCCTCTGTCATAGCACACTTGTAGCAAGCTCATTAGAGATACGTAGCCTAGTTCTGCCCTTGGTTTATATCTAGAATCTCAGTCTTCTCTCCCTTCCAGCCGTGCTCTGTCTGTCTTTCCTGTGGAAGAATCTTTGAAAACAGAAGTTGGCTATTACCACTCTTCTGCTCAAGCTCCAATGATGTCTCCCCAGTTTTCCCTGAGTGAAAGCAAAGTCCTTACAATGGCCTTCAAGGCTCTGTGCGGTTCAGCTTTTTTACGAACTGTGCTATCCAATTCACTTAATACTCTATCTTCCCAGTTAGAATTTAGGCTCGGTAAGAGAAAAAGCTTGAATTCCTCTGTATGTCCCAAGCAGCATAGTGCTTTCCATAGAATATTTGTTGAAGGAGTAAGTAGTGTGACTCATGTAGAACAGTGTTGTGCCTGGGATTTAGGATTTTGAGATCCTTATTTAATCCTTATTTCAGTTCTGAGATTATGTTTGTAGTCTTGAGTTGATTTTTTTTAATAAAAGGTTGAGTTTAATTTTGTCACAAGGATTGGTATCATTTATAATTTTTCTGTTCCCAGATATGCCATAGAGAAACAAAAGTGGAAGAATTCAGGGCTCATTCCACATGTTTCTTCTTTGCTGTTGAAAAGTTCTGCTTGTTTCAAGGCCTCGTATCTTATAATTGAGGGACTGCACTGCGCACGTGTGGAGGGTAGTCTCCATGCAGACACTGTTGGTTCAAAGAACTTCCTTTCTTTTAATTTCATCAAAAGAAACATCACTGAGGGGCCAGGAATATGGCTCAGGGGAATAAGCACTTCCCCAGCAAGCGCAAGGGCCTGAATTCCATCCCCAGTTCCGCCAAAAAAAGAAACGTGACTGATTAGAATCCTGAGGATGGGACTCCTGTGGGATCTGTGGCCCCTGGGCTCACTCGCTGCTTGAAACCTGTCTCCCCCTAGATTCTCCTCCCCCTAGATTCTCCTCCCACCTTTCTTTCTGCCACCTCTGAACACCCAACTCTGTTCTTGCACCTGAAAACTTGTGTTGGCCGAGACCTTGCCCTTTCTGCAGCACACGTCTGTGGAGTTTGTTCCCTCATCCCTTCCCCCCAGTACACTGATGACCTGTTGGCAGGTAGTGGGCCTGCTTTCTCAGCTGCCTCCTGGATATCGCCTGGGTTTCCTGAGGGATTTCAAACTTTAAACACCCCAGACTGAGCTCATGTGTTTATTTTCCCTTCTAACCTTCTTTACTGGGGGCACTACCATCTGGTACACAGTTTGCAGCTCTTTTATTCTCTGCATGTGGGTCTTGGGTGTGCTGAGTTTTGTGTAGTCCCTGTAGCTTGCTTTATGCTAATATAGAGTATCATCTGCAAAAAATAATTTTGTTTTTATTAACTGTACAAAAGACAACAGTTTCTTAGAGAAAAAAAAGGCAAATGCAATATGTTTGAACATCTTTGAAATGTACAGTTTAAAACATTGTTCTTAAAACGTGAATTGCACTGATTTTAGCTTTAACAATCTGCAGCTTTGAAGAAAACTTAATTATGCTGTTATTATTATTATATAGTGAAGAAGCACACTTTTTTTTGCTTTTTTCTTTTTAAGTTCTTAAACTCAACTAATTATCATCACATGCTTAGGTGAAGACCCATACAATTCTAAAGTTCCAAGTCTCTCTCAATAGCTCTGCCTGCTGCTGATACTCTCTGTGATTGCCATGTGGGCTGTTGGATACATACTGGACTTCAATTCGGACTCTTGGCTTTTAAAAGGATGTCTTCTAGTGACGTTGTTTTTCCTGACATCTTTGTTTCCAAGGTGTGTATGTGAGCTTTGCAAGGTGGGTTATTGCATTTCCAGTGGAGTTGTGTATTTCTTCAGTTTCTGCTGAGCTACATCCCCCGCCTTGCCTTCTCCATTTTATTTTATTTATTTATTTATTTTTTTGGTGGAACTGGGGATTGAACTCAGACCCTTGCGCTTGCCAGGGAAGCGCTTATTCTACTGAGCCATCTCCCTGGCCCCCTACCTTCTCCATTTTAATTAGAAATCACTGAGAACAGCAAGACACAGTGGTGAATACCTGTAATCCCCATACTCTGGGAGAATGAGACAGAATTCCAGCTCTGATTAGCTGGAATCACAGACTTTAATGGAACTGTAAATATTCACCTTATAACAACATCCATGGGGTGGGTAAGGCAGATTTTTCCACTCAGTAATCTGCTTGAGTTGCCAGCTGGTAGAAAAATCAGTATCCCGGGCTACTGAATTGTAAAGTTCCTTGAATAATGAGATTTTTATAACCATTTTGCCTCTTGATATATTTTGCCCATTATTTTCCCCAGAAATTCTTGTTTGTCTTTTTTAAGCCCAAAATTCAGTTTGAGCTAGTTAAGATTTTCATGATTTTCACCCCAGTAATGGAGATAGAACTCAGGAATTTCACATCCCAGCCCTTATAATTTTTTTATTTTGAGATAGGGTTCACTGTTGCCCAGGCTGCACTTGACCTTGGGATTCTTCTCTCATTCTCTCAGAGTATGGGGGTTACAAGTGTTCACTACTTTGTCCTGCCATTTTCAGTGATTTTTCATTAAAGTGGAGAAGGCAAGGCCAGGGACATAGCTCACCAGCACAGCACCTGCCTGGCAAGTGTGGGCTGTGGGTTGGATTCCCAGCACCAAGAAAAAGAAACACAAGAATGGGGGAGGCTATAAAATAGTAAATATGATGTGGCCCTAATTTTAGGAAGATACTCACCATGGTTGTGTGTAGTTAATCATTGGGAGCCTGATTGCCTAGCTCGGAACACATGGCAGCCTGAGCCCCTAAGTGAGCTGCTTTCCTCCTCTGCCTCACTTTCTTCATCTATAAAACAAGACAGCTCAGTAGGATAAGCACTTGCCTGGCAAGTGCAAGGGCCTGAGTTCAATTCCTGGTTCCGCCAAAAAACAAACAAACAAATAAATAAATAAAACAAGGGTAGTTATTGGATGGTTCCTGCCTTGTAGTTAACACATATAAATGCTTAGGACAATGGCTGATGCCCAGTAGCTGTACTGCACCCCAAACCCCTTCCTTGTCTAGGTCAGTGCAGGGGCACCCAGTTCCTCACATGAGCAAGGGGCCATCCTTGATTCTTCCCACTCCTGACCATTACAGGTCCTTCCTCTCCTGTTTCAGTTGGTCCAGTCTTTCTGTCTCCCCACCCCACAGTCTCCAAGCTGCTCTCCAGACATCTGTCCTCCTGTTTGCCTTCCCAGCCCAGCCCTCAAGGCTTCTTCCTGCCTGAGCCCCTCAGGATCCTGCCCTGTACTCGGGCTAAACCCGAGACAGGCCCTTGCCTGCGAGGCATTCTTGTCACTTATCTCTGCCCTGCTTACTGACTTCATCCCCTCTCCCTGGCCCCCACATGGCCCTTGCCTTCCTTCTGTTCCTAGAACACATCAAGCAAGCCCTTGCCCACCCGGCTCCTGGGCCCCTGCGAATGTTCCCCCTGAAGCGTTCTGACAGTGTCTGTGTGCAGCTGAAGACACTGCTTGGCCTCAGCTCAGGTCATGCCTCCCTAGGAAGCTGTCCCTGTATTACCTGCTTTCTTATTTGCCCAGCACTCACTGCCTCAAGTGGGAGGCCCAGAAAAGCAGACGCTTGCTGTGACACAAAACATCCCAAAATGTCGTGATGAGAACCGTTAGGAAGAGTCGGTGAAGGGCCAACCAGCTCTGTGTAATGAGACCCTGCAGATCCTTACTAAATACATTTAAAAAAAAAAAAGTCTGAGAAAGTAGCATTGCTCCCTAGAGGGTGTGATTCTGAGCATTCTAAGTATTTCTCAGTCCTTATGCCTGTCAGCCTTTTCTGAAATACACATGTCCACTTTTGTCATAAGGGTAAATGAAGTATTGCAGGAATCTGATTATTAGGCCACCTAAGACCGGGATAGTTGAGTGAAACCAACTTCATATTTCAACGTAAAGTAGAGGTTGTATTTTTGAAAATAGTGTATGTAAAATTATCTGCTATTCAGACCACATGTAACTTTAAAATACTCACTTGGAGTCAAGTGTGCATGCCCCTAATCCCAGGTCTTCAGAGTCTGAGGCAGTAGGATTGCAAGCTTGGGGTCAGCCTGGTGTCCATAGTAAGTTTGAGATCACCTTGAAACTTGGTGAGTCCTTCCCTGTCTCAAAACAGTAATAGAAGTCATTTCCAACTAATTGAGTTGGCTTGGTTTCTAAGTAAGTTTTAAGCCAAATCACCAAGAATTAACTTTTCTCAGAGAGAGAGAGCAGGGTTGGCAATACCTACTCAAGTAGGATGGGAGCCCTTGAGATTTTGATTATTTTAGTTCAAACTCAAGCTATTTATTTATTCATTTATTTTTAAGACTGCGAGCTGCAGCCCTTGTGGCCTTCTTGGCATGGGACTCCCACTGGAATTGTGGGAGTCCCATGCATTGGTCATTCCTCTGTTCCTACCCACATAGTTTGGATTATCCAGATTCCCCAATTTCCCAGCTTCATGGAGTACCCTTGGGCAGTTGCTTGCTGCTCCAGCCTGCTGTGTACACAATGCCTGCCAGAGGTCACCAGGTAGAAGCAGTAGATTACGAATCAGGTGCTCCCTGCACTGCCAGCCACAGATGAGTGTGCTTTCTCCCACACCCTGGGAGTTGGCGCAGGCTGTTTGGCCTATTCTGGCAGTGTGTGAGTACCTGGGCTTGCACACCTCAGCTTAGACTCTAGCTCTCCCCAGGTGTGATTTTGTACTCATTATGGTTGTGAGCTGATAGTTTTCTGCAGACCCTTCCTGCCCACTACCAGCATTGTGACTTCTGGTATAAATTTGAAGACAGGTACAGGTAGACTATTCAGCATAAAGTGATTGTGGGATAGTTTGGGTTTTTTTTTTTTTTTTTTCTCCTTTTTAATCACAGTCTTAAAGTGTTTTGAGTTGCTTATGGCCCAAGTGAGGTTGTCCTTAGTGTAGTGAAGCTAGTTTCACTGTTTACCTTTTCTTATATTGATTGCTTCTTGGGCTTATTGCAGGATAAAAGTGCTTAAAGTTATATACATCTACATATTCCATAAACACACAACAAACCTCTGGAAAAAGTTTGATGAATACTTTGTGTTTACCCGAGGATTTAAAATTTTGTATTTCAGAATATTTTAACATGTACTGTGCAAAAAAGCGCTACAGAGCAGTCTTGTCTCAGTAGAAAAGATTCACTGAAAATACACAGTAATTTACTATGAAAAACGAAAGTTTTTTTTTTTTTAAATAATTTTATTCAGAAACAAATATCAGTGAGACAGTTTCACAACCAATTACTGGCACATTTTCTTTTATTTATTTATTTATTTTTACTTTTTTTTTTTTTTTTTTGTCTTTTTGAGACAGGGTCTCACTATGCAGTTCAGGCTGGCCTTAAGCTCACTTTGTAGCTCAGGCTGGTCTTGAACTCAAAACAATCCTCCTGCCTCAGCCTCCCAAGTGCTGGGATTACAGGCATGCGCCACCACGCCCGGCTGGCACATTTTTAAGAATTAACACATTGCATGTTGTTGTCATAGTGGTTATTCATTGAACAAGATGCAGACATGATATCCTGTCTCAAATACTGTTATAACAAACCTCTATTCATTGAGTTAAGAGAATGGAGCTGTATATCTATCCTAGCTATTTTGAATATACAGATACAAAAGGGTCTTTCATTTCTATCCTGATTTTTTGGTTAGTGTTGTCAGAGATGGGCATTCCATTGTCATTTAGATATTGTAGGTGCTTGAATTCAGCAGAATCTCCCAATATAGTCCAGTAGTCCATAATAGTAATGGGTTTTCTGTAAAACTGCCAATGTCCAAAGATAAAATGACAGTTCTTGAACTCCATTGTATTTCGGATGACAACAGCGGCTCATGAGTGCTCGGGAAGCAGAAGCTGTTGGTGTAGCTGTACTTCACATTTTTTTTTTAAGTTTTTATTTATTTTTATTTATTTGGTATAGGATCTCACTAAGCAGCTCAGACTTGTAGTGATCCTGCTGTCTCAGTCTCCCCGGTGCTGGGATTTCTGGTGTGCACTACCATACCTAGTTTCCCTGCTTTCAGTCTGGCTGCAGGCATGCAGTACTGGGGACTGAACTTTGGTCCTAGATCACCGAGGTATCTCCCTAGCTCAGTATCATCATCATCATCATCATCACATACTACTGTTATTATTTAGGGAGACTTTGAACTGAATTAACATGAGTTATAATCCTACCTTATTTCATTAATATCTTGTGCTTGTCTTTTTCTTTTTAGGTTCTTGGTTGGATATAAGAACCTCGTCTACTTACCCACAGTCTTCCTGTTAAGTTCCACGTTTTGGATATTTATGACTTGGTTCATACTATTTTTTCCTGATATCCTTTAAACTAGATCTTAGGCATATATTACCTTTGAAAAATACCTTTTTAAAAATGCTATTTGGTGTGTAGATAATAGAAAAGATCTAAGGAATGCAACTTACATTTGCATTCATTTAGTGATTTTGGTTGATTGCTTAATGTGGAAAATGCATTTGATTCTGGTAGTAATGTCAGCGTACTGTGGAAACAGGTCTCCCCTAGTTACTATAAGAGAAAAAAGTAAAATGAATCATTATTTTATTTGGGCCTCTAATAATATGTTGGACTGCTTTGAGATGTCTTCACAGGGTTCTTTTAACTAGGTCAGCAGTTAGAGGTGGTTACTAGATCTCTTGGTTACCACGGCATTGCTGTGTAGGAGAGCCAGTTGGGGGAATGCTTCCTCCATAAGGGCAGCTGAGGTACTAGCTGTCACCTAAGGTGGAGATTCCCAGTTTACACAGAGAATGAATTTGCTTTGCCACTCAAAATATATATGAAACAGTGGCTGGGGGTTTTAGCACAGTGGCACAGCACTTGCCTGGCTAGCATCAGGCCCTGAGTTCATTTCCTACCCCCACCCCCCAAATAAACACACGCACATGCACACACACACACACACACACACACACACACACAGTAGTTCTTCATTGTTTCATCCTTCAACTTTCAGGGACTTGCTGTTTCATGGGTTTTCAAAAAATATTAATCTAAATTATTTATTGCAGATTTTTCACCGTTGTGAGATTTTACAGTAGTGTACAGTACTATGTATGTATTTATACACAGTATTTGTGGTTTTAATGATTTTTGTCTAAAAATATATAAAAATACTTTAAATGTTAATTCTAACATATTAGAGGAATATTCAAATAAAATACACTTTACAGTATGTATTTTAACAAATCAAGGGGCCAGGGAGATGGCTCAGTGGAATAAGCGCTTCCCAGGCAAGCGCAAGGGACTGAGTTCCATCCCCAGTTCTGCCAAAAGAAAAAAAAAAAAGCCAAATCAATATATACTGTACCGTACAGTGTACATATGTTAAAATTACATAGGTTCATGAGTTTAGAAAATGGTTAAGAACATTAGAAGTGCTTCTAAGAAGTGTGGGAAAGATTTATAAGAGTGTGGGAAGGGCTTATAAAGTCTTTAAATACATACAAATACTAAAATAAGCATAATGTCACTCGTCGCTGATTTTCACTTACCACAGGGGTGTCTGGATCGTAGCCTCCACGATGAGTGAGGGACCGCTGTATATATATGAAATGAAGTTTCAAAGTCAGTGCTCCCACTGTGTTCTTTTTCCTTATTTCATCCTGTTGCTTTTTTAAAATATTCTTTTGTGACCTAACAACAGCCGATGGTTTAAAAGAAAAACACAAAACCCCTCCTATGTGAGGACTAGGTTTGTCCCTGGAGGATCGGGTCCGAGAAGAGAGCGAGAAGAGAGCATGGGAGCCACTGGAGGCCATGTGTGCTGAGGGTTGGCCACGCCCAGTACCTGGGAGTGGAGAAGGTGCTGGCCCCCTGGGTTACTCATTTCCAACTTCGGTCCCTACCTCTTCCCAGGTTCCCTTCTTGAGGCCCCAGGACCCTGCCTTGGAAGTCCTTGGAACCTTGCAGTTGCTTGCAGGGATAGGGAAAGGGGTATAGTAAGTAGAAAAGCCCCTGGTGACCTATTCCTCTAACTCCTGTCTTATTTCTCTTGCTGGTGCTGACATTTCCAACAAGAGAGTACAGTGTCAATTGAAGAGATGAGTAAGCTCAAAGAATATTTTTCCATAGAAATAAATGTGAAATGAGATGGGCATGACTTCAGAAGGCGTAAGGTCTCCCCACCCATTATCATAGGCTTCCTCTTCCACAGTGCTTTTTATTTCTGAGGGTTATCTGTCATGTTTTTCAGATTCCTTTCACATCTAAAGGAATAACGCAGTGTACCAGGGAGGTCTTGAAGCTTTTTTACAAAAACTTTTATTACCTCTAATCTTTGTCTCATAATTACTGATTTAGTGGCAGCTGGGCAAACACTGGACTTCTCAACACTTAGTAATGGCTTGGCTGGTGTTAGACACAAAACCAGTACATAAGGAACCAGGAGTGCATCTGGTAGCAGGAAGGGTTATCCCAGAGACGTGGTAGGAGACCCAGGCTCTTAAATTCTGGGGTAGTAGGCACAATACTGCAGGGATGACTGGTAAGTTTGTTTACCAGCTTTTTAGTCACCCCAAACACCAGACAGTGTAACACCCAGTTTCCAACACCCACAATTTAGGGTTTATTTAGACTCACACTTTTAGTTCAGAGTTGGCTGGCTCCAAGGCAAGGAGGCCTGGTGGGAAGGCGTGGACAGAGCAAATCCTCGTGGTGGCCAAGGAAGCAGGGAACGCAGGAAACAGATGGGGGGACCCGCCATTCCACTGCACACCCCAGTGACCCACCTCCTCCCCCCCAGGTTCCACCTCTTAGTATCCCAGTTAGCTATGGGACCCCATTGTTCAGTCCCCTTTCAGTAGCCCCACCCACAACATCCAGCTGTACACTGGAATACCAGCTCATATGGCAGTGGAGTAAGCAGTTGTTAAAATTGTTTTTGATCAATTTTTAAAATTTGAGCAATTTAAGATTATCTCAAATTTGGCACAACAAGTGAGCTCATCATATCAAATGGGTTCTGTTTTGCAAAATTTAAATTAACAAAAATATAACTACACTGCATTCTGAAACCTTCACATGAGCGTACCTGGAGTTTGCTCAGACTTTTTGAAGGCGTTCTGTCATGGCTCTGATTGCCACAGCTGCACAGAACGGTAGGGTGCTGTGAGGATTGCCAGTTTGATGCACAGCTTAATGCCATGTGAGGGAGGCTGCTGCCGAGGACTTGGGAGTCAGTAGGTGGCATCCTTCACCATCAGATCAGCGCTTCCCAAGCTGCATGGTGAAAGCTGTTGGAGCTGTGTGGGAGCATAGAGGAACGTGACCGCTGCCCTGACCTCTGTGCTGACCTCTAAGATTTTGCCTGGTTTTTCCCTGGATTGCCAGGTCAGTGCTGAAGGGAGCTTGTGATCCTGCAGCCTCTGATCCATTGTGGGCAGAGAGCTACAGCACCTGGCAAGCACGTGGTCTTTGCAGTGACAGAGTAGCGGTGTCTTGGCTTTTGTTTTCACCGGTTGTATACCACTGCAAATTCCTTCATTTCCCTGAATCTGTTTCTGTCAATTGGGGATAACTGTGCCAAGCTCACAGAGTGGCTGCAAGCATTCCTAAAGAGCTGGCAGTAATCCCCATTACATAATTGGCAGTTTATAATTAATATTCGTAGTGACTGCTATGAATAAAGTCTGTGGAACACTGCAAGTTGAAACTAATTTTAAAAACATCTCTAGGTTGGTTCCAGAATGATGAATTTCTTTTCTTCTTCTTTTTTTTTTTTTAATGTATTAATACAGGGTCTGCAGGGTTTCACTACACAGATCAGACTAAATAAGCCTTCTGTTTTCAGCCTCCCAAGTGCTGGGATTACAGGTGTGTGCCACCATACCCAGTCTCTATCACCGTCTCAGCGCACCCCAGGGACAGAGCCAGCAGGGCAGGCCTAGGATCGAACCCCAGCTGCTGTGCTTTGCCTAAGCAGGCGCTTTAGTCTGCTGAGCTATTTGGTCAGCCCTAGAATGATGAATTTCTTTCAATGCCTTTTATATATTAAACAAGCAATGTATTTATTTGCCTTTTTTATCAGGGGGATGGAATGAAACTGAGTAAGACCTTACGGTTGCATTTGGAGGTGTTTAAAACTCAGGAAAGAAAAGGTGAATCACTGAATGTGACATTTAGGGTATAAGCTGCAACCAGCTGCCTTAAGTCTAAGAGGGATGAACACATATGAAGTCCTGTGCTCGCTTTTAGAAGCTCATCTCTAGAAATGTATGTTGCAGGGAGGCACTTCTGTGTAGCTTCAGGTTAATTGCACAAAACATGAGCTCTGACTGAGTTCCCAATGTGGTCAGTGACTCAGCTATCAAGGAAACCAGGCACTTGTCAAGTGCTTTTGCAAGAATCCAGGGCACCAAGCAAAGGACAGTAACAGCCTCCTGCCCCTGTACCAGCAGTGCTCACTGTGTGCTGACTGCCTCGAATTCTTGTAGGGACAGTGGCGGATGGGAACCTGTGCAGGGGAACGTGGCCGCCAGTGCTGTGTGAGGAGCAGTGTTGCCTTATCCTGGAGAACTGGTCACTGCGCTCCAGTTTCAAGAGTTTGGAAATCTATCGTTTGGTGCCAGTGCACTTATGGTTCAATAAAAGAATTTTATTGAACCTATGCATAAAGCATACGTAGAGCAAAAATCAAAGCAGTTGCAGTGTACTTCTAAAAGATCCAGTAAATGAAAGCATTGGTGAGCATTGGTAACATTTAGCTCCATATCAAGAGACATTTTAACTGCAGAAGAATTAGTATCTTAGAGAAGACTAACACATCTACAAATAACTAGATTCTAAGGTCTAAGTTCCATAGAAATCATTGCCAGGGAGGGGATCCTCCCCCAGAGAATCAGGAAGGACCTGAGGGAGAAAAAGCTGTGGCCTTAGGATTGAGAGGAATTGGAGAACATTTGTGTCAGTGAACCAGCTAAGCACGGGCACAAACAAGGAGTGGGTTTGCCTTTTATTTTTATTTATTTTTTTTTTGCAGAACTAGGGATTGAACTCAGATCCTTGCACTTGCCAGGGAAGCATTTATTCTATTGAGCTGTCTCCCAACCCTAAATGCAGAGGGAACTATGTGCTCTCTGTAGGAAGTTTTTTTTTTTTTTCTTTTGGAACCAGGGATTGAACTCAAGCCCTTGCACTTGCTAGGGAAGCGCTTATTCCACTGAGCCATCTCCCAGGCCCTAGGATCACCATGTATGTTTTGAGAATGTGTCACATGCATCTATCAGGAATTAATAGAAAAAAAATGACATGTGATTATTTAACAAAGGATCTTGCCCTGGGTATCCTTTAATGGTATTCTTAATTAGCTCTAAATAAACTTTGTTAAAATTCAGTCTGATACATGTCTATCCCCTATGTCTTTTGTCATGCTAAGCCCACATCAGATGAGCTATGATAAATTAAGCCACTCAGATAGGATGAATCTGGACCAGATGAGGCAGTGCTTATCTTTATGGGGTAAAACAGGACTTCTCAAACTCGTACGTGCACCCCCAGCCCCCAGATTTTGTTAAAACCCTTAATGTAGTTCTGTAAGTCTCGGATGAGGCCTGGTTTCAACTTTTTTTTTTGGTGGAACTGGGGATTGAACTCAGAAGCACTTATTCCACTGAGCCATCTCTCTGGCCCCTCAACTTTTTAACAAGCTGTTGTTGCAGGTCTGTGGACCACACTCTGAATAGCAAGGCGGTAGAGCCTATTCTGTATTTTGTTCTTCTACAATTTGACACAAGATTGCTTGGTACAAGATTGCTTGACAATGCCTTTTGAAGGAGATACAGTTACAGTATCAGTAATAATTTAAATTGGGTGAAGACTGTTGCTTACTACTGGTTTATTGATTTTAAAAAAACACTCTTGGGCGGGGGAGATGGCTCAGTAGAATAAGCGCTTGCCTGGCAAGCCCAGGTACTGAGTTCAATCCCCAGCACTGCAAAAATAAAATAAACGTTTAAAAAAAAAAAAAAAAAAACACTCATTTGTCTTTGCCTGGGACAGAATTTTACTTCTACCTAATACAAAGAATTCTTACCTCTTTAAAAATATTTCAAAGCAGGGTAACATTTATTCCTCAAACAACTTTAATCTTAATTTATCCATAGCATCAGTCTTTCCCACAGAACCAGAGTTTTGGAATCATTTTGCAAGGAAAGCGGTTTCTTAAATTAACTCAGTGTAAAACAATTACAAGAGTTATTGAACATACCAGTAGGAAATTTTGGTGCACATTTCCCTACTTTATAGGGAGATGTGCTTGCATCCTGCGGGTCCTCCTTCAGAGATGTTTGACGTATTCCTTGACCTGGCTTTCACATGTCACCAGCTCCCCTGTGTATTTTGCTTTCCTTCTCAGCATAGTGGCCTTTCTTTACTTCTTCTATAAGACTTGGGCAACTGATCCTGGCTTCACTAAGGCTTCTGAAGAAGAAAGGAAAGTGGTGAGTTTCTTTAAATGTGTTTTTTTGTTTGGGTTTGGTAAGCTTTAAAATCAGGGTATGTAAACTTCATAGAGTCATGGTTTGTTGGCTTTTGTCACGGCTACCTCTGTAGCACAGGCCATTCACTAGTGCAAAATGATTGGCAGCGAAACTGAGATTTCTGCAGTTATTCTTCTTTCCTGATTATATGTTTTTGTTTTCCATGAAGTAATTGCCCTGCTAAGACCTAGATTTGATTTTGTTACCATGTGTGATCTCCCCAACCTTGTAACAATATTTTTTTTATTTTTTATTTTTAATAATTTTATTGAGAAAGAAGTAGCAATGAAACTGTTTCAAAACTGGTTAGTAGGACAATTACAATAATATATGGCATATTGTTGTCTTTGTAGTAGTTATTCATAGTACAAGATGCAGACATGATACCTTGTCTAAACACTATTCAAAACTTCCTTCTCATTGAACTAAGAAAATAGCTGTATATCTGTGCTGTTTTGTATATACAGGTGTACATATTTATATGTTTCACTGCAACAAAGTGTGTGTGGGGGGGGGTTTGTTTGGGTTTTTTTGGCGGTACCAAGGATTGAACTCAGAATCTTGAGTTTGCCAGGCAAGTGCTTATTCTGTTATCTCCCCGCCCCCCCATAACCATATTTAGATAAGAGTTGTTTTTAGCTCAAGTTCCCCCACTTGTATATAGAGCACAAGTAGGCAGGAGCCAAGGGGTTTCTGTCCAGATGGCTGTGGAGATCCCCTCTTCATCAAATGTAGAGTTGTTAGATGATGTGGCACACTTCCCACTTGTTCGTGAATGTTTGTTTTTGATTGATTGACTGCATATAGGGTCTCACTATACAGTTCAGATTCATAGTGATCCTTCTGTCTCAACCTCCCCAGCACTGGAATTACAGTGGTCTCAGGGCCAGAACTATATGCAGTACCAGGAATCGAACTTGGGTCCTTGCACTAGCGAGGCAGGTGCTTAGACTGCTGAGCTGTCTCCCCAGCCCTGCTCATGAACGTTTAGAAGTTGGAGAGTGTTTGTTACCTCAAGCCAGTTTCTGAAAGCCTTAGCCCTTGGCCTTTGTAACTGGTGGCTTTGATAGATCCTGGAGATTTTTTCTCTTTTCAGGTAGTGTACCTATGCACATACTTGCTTTTCTTTGTAGCTTATAATGGGGAGGTGTTTTCTGTTCATGAGGAAAAGGTGAGGGAGGTGCTAGAGAATGTAGTTTTATGCAGCCTCCTTGACTCACTTTTGGCTGAAAATGTGCCCTGGAAAAGTCCCATTATTTCAGGCCCAGAATGATGTGGCACATAGTCCAGCTTTTCTAGACGCCTAAGTTAGAAGCAAGAGCTCTGAGAACAGCTTGTAAGCATGCGTAGTCCGCTCCCCAATGAAATGCAGCCATAAGGTCAGACTTCATGTCTTTCAGAATATCGTCGCCCTTGCAGAAACTGGCTGTCTGGATTTCAGAACATTCTGTACATCATGCCTTGTGAGTATTTGCTGTGTAGTTTTTTTTGTTGTTGTTTTGTTTTTCATGGGAAAAACATATTCTTGATAGCATTGCTCATGTACACCTTTGCCAGATCTTCATGGTACATTTATATACTTTTTTTTCAACCAATTCTAATTTGTTATTACTGTCAGAGCAGTTTCTTGAGTTGGACATATGGGGGAATATTAATAATCTTATAGAGTGGTCCATGGTAAAAATCTATGAATTATCTGCAGTAGTTTTTGTTGGCTTTTCTCCACCATAAAACACATGTTAGAGCTGACTTCAAATCTGAGGCTAGTAATCCTTGAAACCACTTAGCAAAACCTCTCGTTTGCTAATGGAGGGATGAGGGCCTACCAGGAGGAGGTAGGTTTTCACCCGCTATCACAGGAGCCAGAGATGGCAGTGGGCCTTTGTTTTCCTTAACCCAGTGCTCGCTCTTCTTTATGGTACTGCCTCAGTTCCCCTTAGCCAGTGGAAATAGGCTTTGCAGTTCACATCCCCCGTAGCGGTGGTTTATTCAGAGTGCGTAGACAGAGAATTCTAGTGAGAAATTACAGAGCCGCTGTGTGAAAGATCATCAGTTGAGCATTGTGTGTGCTGGTGTCTTCACAAAATAGCATTGAAATCTTGTTTAGGATGTGTTGCTTTGAGACACTGATTTACTTAGCTCTCTCCTAATCGTTCCCTTAGATAAGAAAGCCATTAAGGTCACTCCACTGCCACGTGTGCAACGCTTGTGTGGCTCGATACGATCAGCACTGCGTGTGGACTGGACGGTGCATAGGTGAGAAATTTAACTTTCAGTTACCGCTTTGAAGTTCAGCATGTGTTATTCGTGACTCCAGGCATCTGAAGGGCACTCAGGAGCCCCATGTGCTCCGTGCCTTGTCTGAGAATCATCTGTGTGGTGGGAGACTTTGGGAAAACTGTTGAAGTTGAGGATGACAATTTTTGTCATGGCTGTAGTATTTTAGACTTTGAAAAACACATGGAGTACCCAACTTGATCATTGGAGCACACGGGTAAGGTAGTTGTTACTTCCTCCACCTTAGAGCCACGAAAGTGTAAGCCTGCTGTTGGCTTAGCGTCACTGTAGTAGTGTCAGATCACCCCTCCAGATGTGCCCCTTCCACTGTGGTGACTTGGTTGTGGCATTCATCTTTTCTACTTGCTTCCCTCCAGCTCAGGCAGGAACTGGGCCCTGAGCTGCAAAGATCGGGGAATTGCCTTCCGGTCGGGGACAGCATTCCTTGTTTTCACCTGCAGCCTGGAGTTTCCTCTAAGCTCTCACAATAATAGCCAGAGGTTTGGTGGGAGGGACATCAGAGCTGTTGTCATGAGTCTTGAGGATAGGGTGTGCTTCTGTGGTCCTCCCTGCCAGGGCCACCCCACATTGCTCAGGCTAGCTTCCCTGGTGCATTTCAAGCAGCTGGGTGATTTCTGGAGTCACATGCTTTTTCAACCCTGTCTCACCATGATGGTTAGATGATTGGCATCATGGAAGCATTAAATGATAAGAAAACAACAAATCTTAGCCCCTACATTTTTATCACACTGCGTTTAGCAGCAGCATCACTTGAATTGTCCTGTTTGGTTGCTGTGGGGCTATGAAGGACAAGAGGTACATTATAAGTAAAAAGACTAGTCCGAAATTAAATGTCTTAACCTTCAGGGGCACAACTGATAACCCATAAGAAGCCCAATAATCTATAATAAACCTGTGTCTCTTGGTCCTATGGGGCGTTGCTCCTTCTGTTGGTCTTGGTTCCTCAGGACAAGGTGGAACCGTAATGTCCCTGAAGAGCACTTGTCCTTAGCTCTGAAATGCTTCCATCTCCGCCATCCAGAAGGCCATGAGGCAACACGTATGAGAGAGAGCTTGGTGGCCTGACCTGCCTTCCTGTCTCAGTTTCTCTTCTTTCGTTGTTGGGACAAATACTCGATACTCAAATGAAGGAAGGAAAGGTTTGTTTAGCTCACAGTTACTGGAGGTTTCAGTCCATACTCAGCTGGCTTCGAGGCAGAGAGGCACATGGCACAGAAAAAACCTATCATGGCAGCGGCAAAGAGCAGAGAGCAAAATGGAGGCGAAGCACAACAGTGGCAGCAAAGAACAAGTCTTTCCCCTCCTAATCTGCCCCAGGCTAGTTGTAGCACTCACACCCATAATCCCAGCAGTTCTCAGACCCATAGTCCCAGCCATGGAATATGGATTGGTCACAGATTCTAGAAGTGCAGTCCACCTAGACACAAACCTTAACACTTCCTTCTGCAGACCTGACCCACACTGATTCCTCCCTTTGCTGTGCCCAGCTCCCCACATTTGTATTTGTATTTTGATGTGTGTGTGTTTGTGTTGCTGCTCTTTGTGTTTGCCCCTCTGTTCCTTAATGTTGGGCTTTGTGAGGCTGTTCTCACAGACGTGTTCCTCACGGAACAGCGAAGCCGGCCTGCCTTGGCCACAGCCTGCCCGCCCCCCTCCTTTGCAGGGGCAGCCAGCCCACAGCTGTGTTTGCTCGGTTGACTTTTTCTATTCAAACAAACTCCCTTCTTTGAGTAAGTATGGAGCACATATTAGTTATCATGGCTAGTGGGCTGCGGTGTATCAGAACTGTTTGGTTTAGGGTTGATACCATTTAAAAGAAGAGCAGCAGCCTGACGTTCGTCCTACTTTTGTAGATGCTTTCAACAAGAAAGTAGTTAATAAACTCCTATCTGGAAAGATACTGTATGCAAAAGAAAATGTTAAGTGTGTTTTCTTTCTTTTTGGTTTAGGTTTTGGGAACCATCACTATTACATATTCTTCCTGTTCTTCCTGTCCCTGGTTTGTGGCTGGATCATGTGTGCATCCTTCACCTGTGAGTATACATTTTCCTTACAGGCTCACGCACCACAGCTGATTCAGCGTGCCCCCAGCCCTTACCACTGTGACCAGCGGAGTGCACCATGCCCCTAGTGAAAACAGGATTATGTTCTAAGATTCCCTGTCTGTGGGAAACTTCAAGAAATACTGGGCCGGGGTGGTAGCTCAGTAGAATAAGTGCTTGCAAGGCAAGCGCAGGGTCTTGAGTTCAATCCCCAGTACTGGAAAAAAAAAAAAAGATTAAAAAAAAAAATACTAGAAAAGGTTCTCAGTCTTTCTGAAGAGAACCTTGATACATTTGAAGAGTGTTCAAAAAACAAATTTGTTTAAGACAAATATAGATTTGTCCTCCAGTGAAGAGCAAAAGCCAGCTACACCAGTAAAATCCAGAGAGAAATAATTAAAAGAAAGGTGGCTGGTGAAGAGGTGGACGGCAGGTGGTCACGGTCACAGTAAATCAAGGAGCAAAGCTCAGAAAGCACATTCCACTTGATAGGTATCACGTTGAAACAGAGAACTGATGGGAAAGCTGTAGCAGTGGAAAGCCTGGAAATAATAACTTGGGGAGAAGCACTGGGTCACTTACTCCACAGCCTTGAAAGAGGAAAAGAACTTTCACTAGCAATTTAAGAAGTATCTTGGGCTACCCAGAGAGCATGATAGCCAGCTGCACTGAGGTGATCAGCGAAGGACAGGGTTTAGATTGAGGGGAGTAGGACTGGGGTTTGTGTTCATGAACTGCACGATGAGCCCTGGGTGTAGCTTAGCCTCACAGCACCTGCCTGATAAGCGCAAGGTCCTGATACAAAAACATAAATTCCTGGTACAAAAAATAAAAAGAATTACACGTTGATATCGCTCAGACCTTCAAATAGGATGCCTAACTGTGCTCCTAGCTTATTTATTTCTGTAGACTTTAACTGTTTATCATTTATTTATTCTGAAGGATCAGGAAACTTTAGGTGCTGTCTCCACTTGTAGTCTATTTCCACTAACCCTTCTGCTATATTACCTGGAGACTCTTAACTTGCTGCCTGAACTGAGGTCTGCAGGAAGACAGTTGCAGAAGGTTTTTCCCTGTATTATTTTCCTCCAACCAATCCAATCTCCAGCACCCTTAAGTACTCAGAATCTTTCCTTGTCCCCTCACCATCCCCTCATACTGCAGCTTTCTTTAGTTTTTTTTTTGTTGTTGTTGTTGTTTTTTCTTTATCAGATACAGGGTCTCAGTATGTAGCTTGGGCTCATCCTGATCCTCCTGTCTCAGCCTTCCCAGTGCTGGATTACAGGCGTGCCCTAACATGCCCAGCTTCGGTGGCTTGCACAGTACACCTGGGGTTCTGGGGCTGGCACAGCATGTGGTATGGGGGATCAAACCTGGGTCTTTCCAATTGCCAGGCAGGTGCTTAGACTGCTGAGGGAGCTCCCCAGATTCCTTCCTTTAGATTAAATACAAGTTTTAGAAGAGAATCCATCTTATGCTTGTCCCCAGCCTCCTGGTTTCATTTTGTTTTAAGTTTCTTTTTTTTTTCAGAACCAGGGATTGAACTCAGGCCCTCACACTTGCCAGGGAAGCACTTATTTCACTGAGCCATCTCCCTAGCCCCTGTTTGAAGTTTCCTTTGAAAGTTTTAGTATCTGTGTGAAATGGGTTTCTTTTGGTCCTAACCTAAGCACACCCTTGTCAGACCCCTTCCCACCTGACATGTTGGTGTCTGAGCTCCTGGAAAAGCTTTGTAGGTAAATCTGTCTGCTACCATCTGCCATAGATCTGGTAGAAGGTTAAGATCCCTGAGCTCAGGGCTTCTGAAAGGTGACCAATAACCCTAAATACTAGGATTTTTCAAACTTAGATTTTATCTTACAGCATAAGAAGTTAAAAATTTTTTTGGCATTGCTCCAGAGAGAGCTGCTCTCTTGAGGCCTGACAATAAAGCATATTCTTAGGAAAACTTTCAGAGCTGGCCCGTGGACCCATCTGTATCTTGGACTTGGTCCTAGGGGAAAGGAGCCAGATTTTACACCACTCTTGTCTCTCCTCTTCCCTCTCCTCCCTAAAAATAGCCTCTCCTGATTGGTGTCTGTTTCCATCATAAGACTAGATAAGGACAGCTGAAATTTTCCATCACGTTGAGCCTTTCCAAGCTCACTTTTAATGTGACACTGATTCTTTCCTCTTTGTCTTTAAACCAGTTTTCCTACTATATTTCATTTTTGAAGACCAGTCCACCTTAACCTGACTTAGAGCTCTTTATTCTAGCTCACTATCATAATTATTATTATTCTATAATTTTTTTTTTGGCAATTTTTCCCCCTGTTATCTGTCATTTCCCAGAGAGGAAGCATGAACGTGTGTGCCATTTCTCTAGCAAGGCATCTGTGCCATTTCTCTAGCAAGGCATCACGAGCGTTCCTTCACCTCAGTTTACCCTTCACACCCTTAGCTCCATGATGCCACTGTACCCCTCCTCCTCACTGGCCCAACAGCAACTACTCAATTCATTTCCTCTCTCGTGAGGTCTGTTTGCAGGCTGGACAGCAAGCAAATGACCAAGTGGCAGCCTCCTACGAGTCACAGGCAGAAAGGTATAGATCAGTATCCGGGAGCTCTGAGCAGCTGCCAGAGCTTTATAGACAAGGTAAAGGCAGTTGTCTGGACTTGGAGCACTAACCACTGATAAGATTCAAGTATTACATTATGGAAGCTCGTGCAGGTGGTCACCCGAGTTATGTCTGATGCAGAATCTGAAGTCTGTTTCAGGCTGAACTTAGTGTCAGGTCATGCTGTGTTACCCAGAGAATCCCCAGAAGGGAGCAGTAGAAATCCATAAACGGAAAGAAACTGGAGATTTTTTTCCCATTCACTAGCCGATTCCTCCACCTGCTGTCAGAAATGATATTCTTTTCTCATGATATCCTGTTGTCTTTCTCTGCTCTCCTGACAAGAGTGTAATTTGCCTTCTCTTGTTACTTGCACTGTTACCCAGTGGCAATCATTCTTAGAGTGGCTCTGGCAACCATTCTTGAATTGAGCGAGACACATGAAAAACACAGGACTGAGGAGGCCAGAGCTGAGGACAGTTGGTCGTGGACTCGTTTTCCTGTCCCAGAAGCCCTGTGGTGCTACTGTGGGGAACTGTGTGAAACTGCTAGTCAGATCATCAAAAAAGTGGCCGTGTGAAGCCACAGGGTGCAAATCCAGAGTTCGCATTTCAGAAGTGGGTCCCTGCATGCAGCCACCCTGTCTCTAAAAGCCGCAATGTGGAAGATCTGTTCCGTTTCTGCTGCTTCCAGCCTGTTGCTTCCAGCCTGCATGGGTTTATGGGTCAGTGTCATGAACCATAGACAAGACTCCCTTTTTAAATTTTTTTTTTTTTTAAGCTTTCATTTATTTATTTGATACAAAGTCTCACTATGCAACTCAGACTCATAGTGATGCTCCTGTCTCAGCTTCCCCAGTACTAAAATTAAAGGCGTGCACAACCACACCCAATTTCAGAGCCAGCACAGTGCATCCAGGGGTTCTGGGTCAGTACAGCATGCAGTACCAGGGATCGAACTTGGGTCCTTGTGCTTGCCAGGTAGGCACTTAGACCGCTGAGCTATCCCCCAAGCCAGAAGACCTCTTTTAATTGGCATCTGGTGCTGTGCAGGAGAAAGTGAGCTAGGACCGTATCGATTTTTCTCTCTACTCTTTTCCTGGGATGTCTGTGGCCCGGCCTTTCATCCCCTATGGGTTAGTTATGGAGCCAGTGCAGGGTGCACCTGGGTGCTGCTGGGCTGCGTGCCAGTGGTGTCCCAGTGCTGGTGAGATGCCTCATGCCTGCAGCAAGCATCTGTGCATCTTAGCCTTTAACAAAGTTTATATTCAGTCTGGGAATGGACCTTTAACTTGATGTAACATGAACAATGTTACATTTTCTAAGAAATATCTTTGGATATTTTCTAAGATATTTCATTAAATATAATCATTCTCATAGGAAGAAAATGCTCAAGTGGGAAGAAAATGAAAAAAAAAAACAAGGAAAGAATGAAAACAACATTCTTGTAAAAAGGAGAGAAGGAAAGGTTGAAGGGAGGGTGTGGGGTTTTTGTTGGTTTTTTTTTTTTCAGAACTGAAGATTGATCTCAGGCCCTTGCACTTGCCAGGCAAGCACTTATTCTACTGAGCCATCTCCCAGTCCCCCAAGGGTATGGGTTCAAAGTAATGGAGATAAATAGTCTTTACAGGTACAGAGTCCGCATGGTAGAAGTGATCACTGGTCATATTTAAAATTACCAGTAAACTATAAATAGATAAATAAAGCTGTTCTCAATTGCCAAGCCCTCCGTCCTGGCCAGTGTGTGTCATGCAGCATGTGCTGGTCCCAGTGAGCATTTTATGGTTTTCTGCTCTGATCCCCATGCTATCTGCTGCTGCTGTGGCATCGCTGTGGCCTTGCAGACACTGAGGCACCAGAGCCTCATCTGTGAGTGAGCTGCATCTGGAGAATGAACCCCTGAAGCTGAATTCTTGCTTTGCGTTTTTGCTTTGCTTTTTGTCTTTGGTGCAAGGCATTGAGCCCAGGGCCACACAGGCATGCTAAGCACAGCTCTGTCACTTAGCTGTCCTCCAGCCACAAGAGGAGCTCCTATCAGTGCCGTCGCGTCTTGCTTTCTTTCCTACCAAGGAGCTATGATTCCATCTCCTTGGATCACTAGTTTGTTGCCGTTTGTAATTTTTTTTTCCTGTAAATTCACAGATTGGTCAAATCACTGTGTCACAACATTCAAGGAAGATGGCCTGTGGACCTACCTCAGCCAGATCGTGGCCTGCTCCCCATGGGTTTTATATATCTTCATGGTAGCAGCTTTTCATTTTTCATGGTCAACATTTTTATTTGTGAACCAACTCTTTCAGGTATTTATTTCTCATAATACCTTGGACTAAAATTCCCAGCATGTAAATGTGAGGGGTTGTCCTCAATTGTTCATTTCTTACCTGTTGTAATGGTTAGGTGGATGGAAGTGGGACGAGATGAAAGCAGTACCACTGATTGGTGGATGTAGTAATTACGTTTTCAGAGAAGGTTGTGGCCATTAGAAAGTGCACCCTCGTTCAGGGCAGGAGCCACCATGAGCTCTTTATGAAGCTTCTACGCCATCCCTGCTGCCTTGCTCCCTCCAGGAGCTAACCCCAGCCAACTTGCTGTGACCTGCCACAGAACAGCAGTTACGGTTGGTCGGAACAGTCATGTAAGACCTCGGGTAATTGTACCTTACCCAACTGAAGCAAAATGAATATAATTGTGTGTCCAGTTTTAACAGTATTGGTAAAAAGGAAGGGAAGGGAGGTGAGGGAGAGAAGAAAATGAAGAAGGGGAGAAGAGGGAGAGAGGGAAGAAAGAATGGGAGAGAAAAAATGCCAAGGGCCAGGCATGGTAGTACAGCCCTCCCCTGCCCCAGCACTCTGGGAGACTGAGGTAGGAGTGTACATTTAAGACCAGGCTTGGCAACCTACTGAGAACCCTGTCTAAAAATGAAAGCTATAAAGAGCTGGAGATGTAGCTCAGAGGGACAGCAGCCATGAGTTTGATCCCAAGGAAGGAAGGAGGAGAAAAAGAGGAAAGAAGAAAGAAAGGAAAAAGGAAAGAAAAGCAAGGGAGAAAAGGAAACAGACAAGAATTCCAAGGAAAGGAGTGAATACTGGCTAAAAGATTTCTGGGTTTTCTTATCTCCCCCTCTTCATTAACTCTACATGGTAAATAGATAGTAGTATAAGCGGTTATTAATATTAATGATTGTCATTTGCAATACCTGATATTTATGTATGAAACCATTTTCTAGAGCCCGCATACGCATTTGAGGTGTGGACCACACCCCAGAGATGTTCAGTGCCTTGCTGGTGGCCGTAGGTCTAGGAAGAGGTGGAGTCTAGGGTTTGAGACATCAACTCTAATTCTTTTCTGGCCTCTTAGAACAAGAACAACTATAAGAGGTCATGGTACATTTAATTTTTAAAAGAAAAATAAAGTACATTTGTGCATACTTTCTAAGGAAAGCAAATGGAAAACTGACTTAAATTTCAGATTGTTTTCAAAAGTAGGAATTTAGAGCAGAGCTCTCTCTTAATGAGCAGAGCAATGCATGCAGTTCTTGCAAATATTCATTTTCGGAGAGCTCTGGTTGGGTGTGGTTTTGAGAGCACTGGGTCAAACAGCGTATGGACTGCTGGTCAGGAGCAGGGCCAGCGTCCTCACCCTGACCTGTGTCACTCCCAGTTTGGCACTGTCTCTGCTGTGTGGCCCTTGAGCAGTTAGGTCACCTCTCTCCACCTCAGTGCTCAGCACGCTGCAATGATTATCTTGTTCCCTAGCTGCATGCAGTGCTGCACTGAGCTCCTTGTACAGATAAGGAAATGGCCATTAGAATTATTTTGAGGACAAAGTGAGATAGCTAAGTACTTGTCAGTTTTAATGATTTGGGAGTTTTTGAATCACTTGAATTCTTTCTCTTCAAATTTATGGCTTTAAATGTTCTTCATATCAGTTTGTAAACTTGGGCTTCTTTTCAGAGAGCTTCTAAGAACAAGAGAACATACAGTACAATTGAGATGACTGTACTGATACTGATTTTAGATTATTTTATTTATCCAAAAATTGTATACTCGGTGTGTTAAAAGTCTAAACACACCCTAAAGCCGTGGCTGGAATTATAAAGCAATTATTTCATGACTTAAGTCAATCCACAGTTTTTTCTTGAAAGTTTAATAAAAATAAGACAATTAAGAAAGTCCTCACTATTAGGTCTGTAGAGGAGCAAATGCAGGGTACAGTTCAAGGCTGCTGAGTTTCCTGTACCGTGGCCCTGGGTAGGAGGCTCTGGCAGTGCTGCACATTTGCCAGCACCCAGGAGCGCTGTTTGCGGTGACAGAGCCACAGAGCAGTATTTTATACACCCCCATTCTTCTTTTCCAGATTGCTTTTCTGGGCCTGACCTCCCATGAGAGAATCAGCCTACTAAAGCAGAGCAGGCAGATGAAGCAGACCCTGTCCCTCAGGAAGACACCGTACAAGTAAGTGAGCCCCTTGAGACCGGCAGATACCCACCAATGACATCCTGACCCACCGCTCACACCCTGGGCCCACGCTGCTGTTCTCTAATGTGCTGTTTGGTGAGGTTGAGCCCTTCTGTTTTGGAAGCCTCGGTGCTAGGGCGGGGGTGGTAAGGAATCTAGTCTGCTGGGCTCAGGACAAGGATCGGTGTCTTTGAAGTTTTGCCAAGATGGGCAATCTCTGTAGTGAAGCCACATGGTCACAGGCTGTGCATTTTTGGCTCGGAGTTAACGTGAGGGAATTAAGCACGTGGCTGAGTAAACCAGCCGCAGAGCTGTCTGCTGGAAGTGTTTGTTTTGCCAGGATTTCACCCTGGATTGCGTTCCATCACCTCTCAGTCTTTCAGCCCTGCATTCAGCGTGCCTATCTGCCTTGAGACAAGGTAGTTTTTCAGATTTGGAATGCAGTTTCCCAGAACACTGAATGTGTAAAACCTGCCTTCAGTTAGAATGACAGTGTTTATAGGAAGACTGTCATTTCATGATAGGAAAAAGATAGGGCTTTGAAGCTTATCTCCCTGCCACCTCCACTGGGGTCCTGAGGGCCAAGCAGGAGCGAAGGTGACCCAGAAGCCCCAGGGGATCGGATCGAATGCTCACTGATTATCTGCTGTCTATTTTAAAGCCTCCTCTTGGTAGGAGATGAAACTTGAGGCAGTTAGACAGGATCAGAGGCTGGGATGTGACTACAGTGTGTGTTTAGAGAGAAGAGAACTTGGCTTAAGTGGAAGAAATGGCCTCAGCGAGGGGAGTGCAGTGTTGAGCTTGTGGCGATTGTTTTGGACTGGCAGTGATGATGAAGCCTTTTTCTTGGTGCTTTAACCAGAGGAATAAATGTTTATTCCACTAAAGCGTGAATGGAGGCTTTTGGATAGAGTGTAATTTGGAGCTGGGCCTTGAATTCTGGGGCTGGCTTGATGCAGTGGCAAGAAGAGCCTGCTGAGCCCTGAGAAAGGTCCAATGGGGGAAGGAGTGAGAGCTGGCACCTCTGCCAAGCTGTGGCAATGTAACACAAAGAACTACAGATAAATTCTGAAGTCCTTGCGAATGTAGGGTCCATAATCCTGTGCAAACCAAAGATATTGCCTGCTTATTCTCCTTTATTAACTAGGTTTTGAGACAGACCCTGTAACTGCTAGCAGGTCTCCCTGCTGCCACCCCAGCGTTGTGTAGTAAGGCTGTCCCTCTGAAGCTGCTTCCTGAGGAGCACTGGTTCCTTCCTGACAGCAGCACTGCTGTCTTTAGGTTGTGTCATGGTACTGGGGACCAAACTAGGGGCCCTGCGTGCTGGGCACAGGCCCTACTGCAGAGCTGCTTGTCCAGCTGCACATCTGTTCTGATGTATCCAGTTCTGGACCACACTTAAAAGATCAGCTGTGTGGGTAAGAAAGTTGTTCTTGCTAGAGTAAGGTGGTGGTAGCCCAGGAATTTAATGGAGCAAAAATGACAGGAAGATGGCAGTCAGGAGAGGCCTGGGGAAAATGTGGGCATTGACTGGGTCTTGAGAACTGGTAGAACTTAAAAGGATGAGGAGTTACCAAGGCATGGGGGGGAAGTGTGGGGTCCAGTCTGCCACAATTGAGACCATGGGCGAGATAGAGCCAGCAGGAAAGCAGTAGTCTATAAAGGTAATGTGGGGAGCAAAAATTTGGACTTGTTGTAGTGGACCTTGGCCACAAAGAGGAGTGTGAGTTGGGCGCTCTGGGCAGAGGAGTGTCTAGAAAAGGCTTCTGACTGGACAGTGAAGGATGATGACTATGTCAGGGCTTTCAGAGGATGAGACAGGCCCTAGCACGTAAGGTGAGCCAGAAGGGCCTGAGATGGGTGCATCATTGGAAACTTAATTGGACAGTAAGGGAGAGAGAAATGTGCCTTGTTGATTAGAGTTACTCTGGCCTGTGAGGCCTTTGAGATACTTGGGCAAGGGGCACCGAAAGGAAGAAACTTAGCGATGGCTGTGAGCAGTAGAGGGGTGTGGGACCGAAGGAGGTGATACAGAGAACCCCAGAGGGGCAGCTGCACAAGTCAGTGAATCGTAGGGGGAGGGGTCCAGACGCAGAAAGAGGATCGTGTGTAGGCTCAGGCGCCCTTTTAAGTCCAGGCACTGTCTGAGCACCTCTGGACTTCGGCAGGGTCCTCAGAGGGCACTGTGTCGTAAATGCTCCGTGAACTTCCGTGGTTGGAGCGGAGGTTTGTGAGGAGCTACTCAGGAAGTTCAGTAAGCCTTGCTCTCTCCTCTCCCCGGCAGCCTTGGATTCACACAGAACCTGGCAGATTTCTTTCGGTGTGGCTGCTTCGGCTTGGTGAAGCCCTGCGCAGTGGACTGGACATCCCAGTACACCATGGTTTTCCATCCAGCCAAAGAGAAGGTCCTGCGCTCCGTGTAAGGAGAAGCATCTCCAGATGGCATCCTGGCCTGGTTGTGTTTCTCCTCAGACCCCTGCCAGGGCCTGAAGGGGAAGTGGAGTTGAGAAAGATGAACTATTCCGAATACCCTTGGCAGACACCGTTAAAATAAAAAATAAAGACTTATATTTTTCACAAAAAAATACAAATTACCTTTTCTGGAGATATATTCATTGCTTACAGAGAAAGTAGATTATTTTCAGATAGTAAATCGGCTGTTTCAAAATAGGGCTACTCTTTGAACGTGTAATTTTTTGATAAGTTATTTGTCATGGTTGTATCTATAAATATATAAAGAATATTTAAGTAGGAAACTTTTGCTTTCACACCTAATAAAATTTTCTTTTGTAATTGAGAGTTTATGTTTATATGACAAAGAAAATTGCAGTCTCAGGAATGAATTGGGATTATTGGTAACCTCAGAAAGCAAAGCTTTAAGTTTCCATCTTAGGCAATCTTAAAAATTAATTGCTATTCTTAGTTTAGTGCCATCAAAATATTAGACTAGTGTGTATACTTCCTAACTTCCTTTATTCTGGAGGAAACACTGATTCAGCTTTAACTTCTGATGAAGTATATATCCCTGGACATAGCCCCTCCCTGCTGTTCCTCCCTGCTACACATCGCTCCTTAGGGTCCCATTACTTTTGACGTACAAGCTATGATTCACATCGTGCCCTGCAAGGCCCTGAATGACACCTGTGTCACTCTCAATCACACTATCCTCTGATCACATTGACCTTTCAGCTCCTCAAGGACCCATCCAGCTTCCTTGTACAGTCATTGGAGGTGAAGGAACTAAACCCAGAGGGAGTCTGTATCCTCTCTATAGTCACATAGATACCCAGTGGGGTTGCCACCATAGAGTATCAGTCACGTGGGCAATTGCCTGATACATGCTCTTCATTTATTTATTTACTTAATTTTTTATGCTCTTCATTTAATAAAGATTTGAATTCATTTGTTGAAGAAAATAAGTTTTTTTTTTTTTTAACAAGACATGATGATCAGAATTATATTTGAAGACTCTTAGTTGGTGGGCAAAAGGATTTCCTCTAGCTGTGTTCTTTCTCTCCCTTCCTTACTAAGCTAAATATTCTCAACTTGTAGTCCATAGACCACATAGATCAGAATCACAGGATGTAGGTGAGAATCCAGGACTCCTTCAAAATTGAACTTCCTGTCTCAGATCATCCAAGTCAGTCCCAACCACTGTGTTCCTGTAGTTCAACTGATATGTAACATGGAAAGTACATTGCATGCATCTTTAGATTATTCTACAAACAGTGACCACCATGCTTGGTCTTACAGACATGGAACATCTCATTGGATGTACTTATCATGACGCTTACAAGAGAGGAAGCTCATAAATGAGACCATAGTGTAAGGACTACACAGTACAAAGTACAAAGAGGCAATAAGGGTTGCAAATATGATGCTGTTAGAATTTAGAGGTCAGGAGGCAGCTCAGCAGATATAATCAAGGAAATATTCATGGACAGTAGGATTTTTGAAGGGTAGGATTTATACCAAAGCAGTGGGCAGTGGGATAACTTGGAGTGCATTTGATGGCCAAGAGAGTATGACCATGAGTGTCCCCTTAGTGGCTTCAAATCTCTACCAGGAGTTTAACAATATAAGGCTACTTCTTCCTCACACCACAGTCTCTTTAGCTGTTATGCAGAGATCCAAGCTCATTCCCAACTAGTAACTGGACCCTCTGTGTCCAGCAGAGCAGAGAATGGCTGTTCTGCGGAGAGCTCTTAGTGGCCAAAACCCCTTGTCTACCCCAGTGATGCCAAGCCTTTCAGACCTGTTGGGGACACACAGCCTGCTGGGCACACATGCCATAGCTTTGCCACCACTGGCCTAAACGCAGTCTCATGTTCCTGTCAGCATCAGAGGAGTCTGGGAAGTGTAGCAGAGTAGTGCGCCTAGGAAGCAGAGAGGAGGCTCCATTTGACTAGCCCATCGGGATGTTCTTCCCTGGTTTTTGTTTAAATTTTTTTATTGCCATTAAAATGCCTCCTTTTAGGGGCCGGGGAGATGGCTCAATGGGATAAGCACTTCCCTGGCAAGCGCAAGGGCCTGATTTCAGTCCCTGGTTCTGCCAAAAGAAAAAGAAAAGCTTTACATTGCAATCAAATTTGTGTTGAGTGTGGCACACATTCTCTTCCACTCTATGCGTGCATTGAACACTTGCATCCTCAGCAACAGCATGGCTTCTCCCACCTCTGCAGTGTTGTTTATCAAGTGCCTACCACCTGTAGAGCACTGTGAATGCAAGCGTGTCCTATTCCAACAAATAAGTTCCAAATTCTGGGCAATGAGACAGGGCTTTGCCAATTAAATATCAGTTACCCCAGTACAGAGGTAGATTCACTCTCAGGTAGTTAACATTTTATTTTACAAAATAGGTGACATTTGACTTAGGACTTACTTGTTTTAATAGTTTTATTTTATTTGTTCATTTATTTGTTACAGGGTTCTGCTACGCAGTTCTGATACGTAGTGATCCTTCTGTCTCAGCTTCTCCAAATGCTGAGATTACAGGCATGTGCCACCATACCCAGTTTCAGGGGCTGGCACAGCATGGGGTACGGAGGATCAAATTCAGATCCTTGTGCTTGCCAGGCAGGTGCTTAGACTGCTGAGCTATCTTCCCAGCCCCCATGACTTTTTTGATCGTTTTCCAGCTTAAGGAGTTGGGTTCTGGCAAATATGGTCCAGGTTTCATTTTCTAGGAATACCAGGGAGGAAGAACCATGTTAGCAAATGTATGATTGGATAAGTGTAATGTGTTTTAAGAAGCTCTAGGTCTGTTGAATGTAGCTTGAATTTGTGTGGAAGAGATTGTCTGTCTAAAGGTAAGCTGAAGGGGTAAGGCAGAGGCCGATTTGTTAAGTCTATATAACAAACTTGGGGGCTCAATTGTGTTTCCCTTAATTTGTATGTGAAGTCCAAATCCCCCCTCAGAATGATTCTCTAGGAAGGAGGTCTTACAAGTGGGCACTAATCCAGCATAATTTTTGTCATTATTAAAAGAGGAGTGTAGCACACACATGCAAAGAATACCATGCAAAGATGCAGAAGACGGCCATGCAGAACCAAGCAGAGGCCTCAGAAGAAACCAGCTGTGGCAACCCCCGATGGAAGTCAGCCCCAGACTTGCACACAGGCGAAAGGGCAGCAAAGGGAGGGATGTGTTCCAGAGATGTTTTTTGTTGTTGTTGTTGTTGTTGTTTTTTGTCTTTTTGAGACAGGGTCTCACTATGCAGTTCAGGCTGGCCTTAAACTCACTTTGTAGCTCAGGCTGGTCTCGAACTCACAACAATCCTCCTGCCTCAGCCTCCCGAGTGCTGGGATTACAGGCCTGCGCCACCATGCCCTGCTCCAGAGATGTTTTGAGATTAGAATCAAGGAACTTTGAAGGGTGAGGTAAGACAGGGTGAGGGAGAGGACAAAGCTAAGGATGACTGAAGTTGTCAGCTTTGGTCGCCGGACCGGAGGGACTCGTAATGGCCATGCAGTAGGAAGTCTATATAGGACTCTGCCCAAGATAGCCTGTGAGTGGCACTAAATAGTCACTCATTTTAAACACAGCTTTCCTTGGGTTTTAGTGCATAGCAAAACCTGTGGTAAGCCTAAGATTTCATCATTTTTATCAATAGATTTTGTATGTGCTTTCAGTTACTCCAAATGATTTCGAATTGCAGAGGTGGGAGAAGCCATGTGTTGCTTAGCGGGTGCATGTGTCCAGCCGCTAGAACTGGCCCAGAAGCAAAGAGCGGGGTCTTTCAACGGCTGCATTTCATTTCTACGCTTGGCAGTTCAATGGAGAAGTTTCTTTAAAAGTTGCTAAACCTCAGGGAATTGTTCTGGAATAGAAGAAAATCATCCTCATGTCGCTTGCTCCTAAGGCAGCAGTAAATGCTTTGCTTTGTTGTCATTTCTGAGTGTTCATGAAGTGCGTAAGATTGCAAAGCTAGGGGCTGGGGAGATGGTTCAGTGGAATAAATGCTTCCCTGGCAAGCACAAGGGCCTGAGTTCAATCCCCGGTTCCGCCAAAAAAAGAAAAAAAAAAAAAAAAAGTTAAGATTGCAAAGCTAGTGCCAGAACAAAAAGAATAAACTCCAGCAATTGTATTATCTTTGATTTTCCTATCAGAGTTTGCTATCTCGTTCTCTGTTTCTTCCTAGCTCACCTGTGGTCTTCTTTGCCGGCAGTAACTGGAAAGCCCCTCAGCCGGCAGATTCTGGAAGACCGTCTCCTAAGCCCGTGATTTCTCCCTTCTCCTTTCCCACCTGTCATCCAAATGCATTCTCTACAGCTAATTTTTGGACTACTGTGTTTTTTGAAAGTTTTTCAAAAACAACCAAAGACATACAGGGCATCAGTAGAACATTTATTGCCTCTCCCATCCCAAGAATTGTAAATAATAAAGCTTTTGTTATAGATTAAATTTTAAATAATTTTCTCTTGAAGATTTTTTTTTCACTTTGGAAAAGCCTATAATCAATTCTGAAGAGAATGTTGTCCCACTACAAACAAGGCTGCACCTCCTCTGTGCGGGAAAGCTCAGTGACGTGGCGAAGGGCGTGAGAAGGGACGCTCCTTTCACTCTTTCTTTTCCACTTGGTGTGTAAGGCCCCCAAATCCAATGCCTGTTGGGCCAAAGTTTTTGGCGTAGCAAACTGAGTGGGGGAGGGGTAAACAGAAAGAGAATGCTGATTAACATCACTGTTTCAGTTCCTTGTACGTAGGCATGGTTCGTTTTCCTGTTAAAGCCAACTTTTTCATAAAGGTACATGGAAGTTCATTTCTAAGTAAACTGTATTTCTCTCAGATCTGCTAATAAAAAGTCATGGATCCTGCTGGGCACCTTGGCTTTGTTTGCAGGGCTTTTCTCCCTTGGGTTGGCACCCTCTGGCTCTGCGCTGCCTGCCAGCCTCCTGACTCGCCTCACTCACCAGACACGCAGAAGAATAGGCGTGGTGCCCACTCTTCTATGTCACCGCTGCCTGGCCCTGGAGGGCCTCTCCCCAAACCCACAGTCACCCTTAGTCACCCTTCCAGCCCCAGAGGAAGGCTGTCTTCCCGGAAGCCTCCAGCAGCCAAACTGACTGCTTTCCTTTTCGGGGGCAGCTGTGCTGGGCCTGTTCCTCCACTGTAGCTCTCTTCACGTGGAAATTCGATTATATGTTGATCTCCCTGACTATGAGATTCTCAGATTTTAAGACCTGTGCCCTCTGTTTCTTCACCTACCAGGAGAAGGCAAGCGCCCATCAAATGCTGAGTTAGACCCAGCCTATCTCATTATGGGAAAAGCTTTAGCAACTTAGCGTCATAATCAACAATGTCCTGGGGCCGGGGAGATGGATCAGTGGAATAAGTGCTTCCCTGGCAAGCACAAGGGCCTGAGTTCAATCCCCGGTTCCACCAAAAAAAAGAAAAAAAAGTGAAAACAACGTCCTGTTAACCTTCTCTCCATTGTTGTCCTCACTGACTCCAGAGTTAGAGACTCTTGAGGCATCAGTAAGTGATGATGTTCATGAAGCAACAGAATAGGTGCACGGAGGCTGTGGGCAGAGACACGTTGCCCTGGCCCTAGTGCATCCCTTTTCACAGTCTGAGGAGGGAGCTGAGCCTCAACCTGGGGGTTATGGAGGCAGTGAGTGGACAGCAGCAAGGACCAGGGGGAGAGGCAGCTGTCTCTAATCACTGAGAGACATGCAGCTTCAGAGACATGTCAGAAAAGAGGAGGGACAAGAACAGAGGAAGATGGAGGAAAGGAGGGAGAGCAGCATATAGGAGAAAGAGCAGAGAGCTATCTCGTTAAACTAAGGGAGGCCACATAGCCTGCCTTCCCGGCACTCCATCCTTCCTCCCTCCCAGGTGGATCACCCAGGCCCACTGAAAGGACACTTTCCTCCCCTCCCACCTGGTACCCTCTGCCCTGCACCCCTGAGTGTCCACAAGCCTCGGGCCCCTGGATACTGCAGTAGTGAGAAGCAGAACAGGGTAAGGCAAGCCTGTCTATTGCTCTTAGACAATTTTGCTTGAGAGCCCAGGCTGGGCATCCGTGCTCCTGGTAAACATAGGTGGAGCTCGAGGCATGGACACTTTCCCTCCAAGGACACCCCTTGGGGACGACAAGTCTCCGCAAGTCTCTGGGTCCACTCACCTTTGCAGTAAAGTTCCCCGTCTTTGTCAGTGACATTTGTGGACTCCAGGCTCTTCCCACAGATGGCGCAGCGGAAACAGGTCTTGTGCCAAGGCTGAGGGGTGGGAGGGTTGCATGTCAGAGAGGTGGCAGCACATTCTGGTTTTCTGCAGTTGCCTATCCAGTAGCCTACAGGCTTGCTTTGCCTTACTTAATGGGACTCTAGAATAATCTTTCCAGGGGCTTGCAGGAGATGGGACATAATGGTATTGGCCAGTAGTTCTCAGAACCTGGCAAATGGGTTTATTGTGCTGGTTTGCATGTTAGTTCCTTAAGAGTAGAACAGAGGGAAAGGCTTCCCTATGGTGAGAAGATCCACAGAAGACACACATCAGCATAGGAAGGGCTTGGGCAGAAGTTCTGGGGTGGATATGAAGATGAAGAAGCAGACACCTATGCATGTGATCACTCTGCAGTTCCCCTGACAGAATCCCTTGGATTGTTCTGAACATCACCACCCCACACCCCCTCACCTCTCCTGCACATTGCGTGTCAGCCAGGCTCCACCTAGAAGTGCTCATAGGTCTACAAAGGGCAGCTCTTTGTGGAGCGACAGCCTCTGCACTTGAAGTCCATCCTGTCTATGCCCCTTCCCTAGTGTTAGGGAAGGTACAGGACTTGTACCTTCCTTGGGCCCAACCCTGGCTTGGGGCCTGGAACCAGAGCTTCTACAATAGTGTGCCTGACTGTCTCAGACAGCTGAGGACTCTGCTGAAATCCAGGACATTTGGAAGTGGGGATCTCTTGTTGTGAGGCAGCTGCTCTGTGGTAACAGGGTTTTCCACAGAGGCAACAGCATCCTGGAGCCGACACCCTCGTGGAACAATTCGTGTACACTCAATGGAGAGACCTATGTTTCCTTGAGTCACCAGGACAGCTTGCCACCTAGTCCTAGTGTAGTGATGGCGAGCCCTTTAGAGCTTCTGACATAGCAGCCCTTGGGGCACATGCACGCAGGTTCTCCATCTCTGTCCTAGCGGCTTGACACTTGATGCAGCAAACACATCCATTCTTACATTTTAAGGGCACTGTTGGGTGACAGTCACGGCCTAGAAGTGCGAGTGAGGATGTATGATTTCTACAAGGGGTGATCAAAACGTACAGTGAAATGAAAATGTACCATGGTAAAATATGTGCTGCCATTAATCTCCCTCTCTTCAAACACACATGGCCCTCTGTCCTTGGCACTTTCTGAAGCAGCTCTGGAAGTCCTCTTTCATGAGTGTCTTTACAAGATGTGATTAAAAAATAAATAAATAAAGTGGATGCCATTGCTGTACACCACCTGGCAGAAAGGCAGGGCTGTACAAGCATGATAGTTTGTTGTCATTCACCTTATTCATGGGATCAGGCACCACGCCAGCTCTGGCTCTTTCCAAAATAAAAATGACCATGAAAGCCAATATTTTGTTTTTTAGGGGTTTTTTGATATAAAGTTTTTTGTTTGTTTGTTGGGGGAAGGGTTGAGACACAAGGTCTCACTGTGTAATTCAAGCTAGCCTCAAACTCGCCACAATCCTCCTGCCTTAGCCTCCTGAGTGCTCGGATTACAGGCATACACCACCACATCTAGAAAATATGTTGAATTGATTTAGAACATAGGATCAGCCAAATGCCACAACTGAACACACTCAGGAAAGAGGGCTTTCAGAACTGCTTCAGAAAGAGACAGGAAGGGGCCGGGGAGATAGCTCAGTAGAATAAGCGCTTGCCTAGCATGTGTAAGGGCCTGAGTTCATCCCTGGTTCTGCCAAAACAATAAAATAAAAATAAGAGAGAGGCAGGACCCAGAGGTGGGGGCACATGCCTATAATCCCTTTACTCAGAAGGCTGAGGCAGGAGCATTGCCATGAGTTCAAGGCCAGCCTGAGCTACATATTGAGGCCCTGTGTCATAAAGAAAAAGTGGCAAAAGCATGTTCAAAGCCAGGGCGAGAGGTGCCAGGGAGAACATTCAGTGGCGTAAGTGCCTTCCTGGCAAGCACAAGGAAGGGCCTGGATTCAATCCTAGGTATAAAAAAAAAAAAGGTATAGTAACAAAGCCAAGGGAAGTATTTTGAAGAAGGTTCATGCCCATTTCTTTTACTGTAATGCACATTTTACTATAAATATTAACTGTCTTTGCTCACTCCTCCCCAAAAGGTTCTAAGGAGCTGAGGTGCATGAAGCGTCTGTCCTCACCTCCCACGGCCCCGCTCTTCCTTCCCTTCCTCCAGTGCTGATGAATAAATCCCGTGCGGCTTCTACCTAAAGCCTCACCTTGCCGCCCCCCATGACCTTCTCAGCAGCGTAGACTGACTTTCCACACCGAGGACACTTCTCCGACTCTCCAAACTTCGCCGTGAACTTGGAAGGGTTGCTGGCCATGGCTGATCGTGCCGGCTTTGGGGACCTGATGGAAACAGATAAATGATGTGTAGACCTCCCTTGGTACACAGCATGAGCCGGCAGGCTCCAGTGAGCTAGCTCGCTTCTGGTGCCTCTGTCAAACCTCCTCTGGAGGATGGAGGTGATCACAGGGCCTGTTGTGTTTTTAGGGAAGGGTCTACAGAGTGTTCAGCGTCTCACTACTAGATCAACTCATAGTAATCTGCCTGTTTACAGCCTCCCAAGAGCTGGGATTACAGGCATGCTCCACTTGCCCAGTCTCAATTGCCATCTCAGTGTGCCCCGAGGTGGGGCTGGCATGGCAGGCCCAGGATTGGATCCCTGGGCCCCGAGCCTGCTTTCAGGCACCTTGATCCATGGAGCTCTTCGGCCGGCCCTATAGGGCTGTTGAGAAGGCTGATGAGAGGGCCTGTGGGAGCATGCTGGGATCAGTGTGCCTGGCTAACGCCTGACCCAGAGGGAGCAAACGGCCATGCATGGTAGAGCACGTGGCCGGTGTTGCATGTGCTCTTGCCTGCAGCCACGGTGTCACTCCCAAGATAGCACTGCCCAGCTCACTTCTGTGGGGTTTTCTGCACTACCTCAAACCTCAGCAATTTGCTCTCTGAACTGAGTTGGGAAAGTCTAGGGCAAGATGGGAGGTGGAGAGTTCCACAGACCTGATCCTGATAAGCAGCAGCATAACAGCCTGATCCTTTCCTTGTCACAATCCAAGCTGTCCTGCACCCACATGTTACTTGTCCCCATTAGTACGATGTCCCAAAGAGAGGCACAATAGCCCCTGATGTCCTTATGGCTTGTGGTGTTCTCGTATGTGCTCTATCGCCTGACCCTTTCTAGCACCCCATGAAGTACCCAGGCTGGAGGGGGAACTGCCCAGGCCAAGCCACCCAGAACTGCTGCAACGGAGATGCAACCCCAGGTCATGGGCTCATCTCATTCTTTGTACATCATCAAAACGAAGTAAGCTTTAGATAATGGAAAGTGAGCTTTCTGTAACACCTATTATTATGAAACATATATATATATATAATGAAAAGTCTCCAGGCTTGATGGTTCATGCTTATAATCCTATTTCTCTGGGAAGCTAAGGCAAGACAACCCCAAGTTTAAGCATAGCCTGAGTAGTTTAGCAAGACCTTATCTCAAAATAAAAGTAACTTTTTTTAAAAAAAGTAAGCTAGGGATGAAGGCCTTAGGTTCAATCCCTAGTATCAAGAAGAAAAATCTCCATCTCTAGCTCAGATGGAGTAATGAAAGAAATTAACAAAGAGAAGTTCTCTCCTTAGCACGATCGTCACGCATCCCTCCTCTGTTCCAGGCCCTGTGGTGGGTCACTCCCTTCTGAAGGAACCAGATGGCTCTTTAGATGTCCTAACTGCTCAGTGGGGGAGCTTGAGGGACACTCCTGCGGTTAGGCAAGGCTTTTCTGGCTATCCCCACTGCAAGGCGGAGCCTGGATACCAGCTGACCAGGCAGTAGCTGCAGGCCAGCGGCCATCAGACAGGATCCTTAGTTATGGGCCAGAGTTCAACATTATCATCTAGAGAGTGGACCGAGCTAGTGGGCTAGTGGAGGGAGGCACTTGTTGTGCTGTCCCTCTTAGTATGGTTAGGGGGGGAGTGGAATCCAGCAGGATGCCAGCAACAGGCAGCCAGGGAGACTCAGGGAAGGGTTGCTTACTCCTGCGTCTCCACCCATTCCCACAGACCCCTCCCCTGCCATGGGGATATTAGTCATCTCACAATGGAAGGCAAGAAATCTTTTAATGACGGTCACTTAGAGAATAGCCATCCCCTCCCAGCGATATTTATGTGATTTACACAGAAACCCTCAAAGGGGAGGAAGAAAGACTCCATGTAGTTTTGCAAAGGTCAAACAATAGACCATCTGTACATTCCAGATTTTCTCTTGACATGCATAGCCAGAACTGTGGTGTAAAAGTAATTGCCCCTTAGAAAGGCAGATAATTTAGAGACCGCCCTTGGAGAGATGACACATTGTTCGAATTTGGTCAGAGTATTCTTATTGTCATCAAGTCCACGACAGAGGCCATTCTCCCACTTCCAGAAAATGTTGCTATGGGAACAGAATGAAGTGTCCTGGTGACTGGAGACTGTAACAGGGAGGTGGTGTGTGGCAGTAACTCACTGTTGGAACTGCAGGCCGAGGTGCTCCCCCGTGTCCGTGCTGAGGCAGCCCGCGCCTTGGCCGTACCCGATCCCCTTGGGGCCATACCTGCGCCCGTAGCAGACCTTACAGTAGATCTCTGACTCGTGAGCTGCCACTGTGGTGCTGTCGAGAGCCTTTCTGCAGGCCACTGTAGAAAACAGGAAGGATCAGTGCTGGGGTTGAGGGCCTCCTGCCAGGTCCTGCATCCCAACCCTTGTTTGCACCCTGGGCCCTGAACTCAGCTTTGATTCCCATCCAGCACCTCTGAAGAGGGTTGCATTTTTATGGATGAGGAAATTAGCACACAGAGAATGGAAACAATGTGTCCTGTGTGCTCTGTAGGAAGAGGGCGGAGGCCAGGCATATGGTCTTAGACCCATTAAGAACAGCATCCCCGGACAACAGACGACATCAAGAAGTGTGTGCACGCAGGTGTGGTGGTGGTGGGGGGGGCCAGGACAGGAGAGGAGCTTAGCTTGTCCCTGAGCGAAGTGCGCAGTCCCTGTATTTATCACGGCCTTTGTAGGGCGCTGTCAGGAGACGGGCAACATGCAGACCGATGTGGGTGGTCCAGTTCGGGAAGCCACAGAGAAGCAGATGGGACAGACCCAGCTCACACACCCCTCAGCCTTCCACCAGCTCAAGCCTTGGGGTCACTCTGGTTGCCTCACAGGAAGCATCCCCAAAGATAAGACAGTCCATACCCCACTTTTCCAAAGAGAAGATCTGCAGGAAGATATTTGTTTTCTTGCACACTTGAAGAAAAAGACTTTTAACAAAGTGAAAAAGCCAAATATCTCCTTCAAATATTTGACTGTATTTCTGTTTTTCTTTTCTTTTTTTTTTTTTTTTTTTTTGTGGAACCGGGGATTGAATTCAGGCCCTTGCACTTTCCAGGGAAGTGCTTATTCCACTGTGCCATCTCCCCAGCCAATATTTGACTGTATACATCAATAATATGTTGATGTGGAAATGTTACTTTTTCTTATCTCATTAAAATTCTCTAGAACCCTTGTATTGCGTTCTCCCTCTGCATCCTCCACCGCTCGGTCACTCTGAGGACAGGTGGCCCAGTCTGCTAAGCAGCTCACCTACCCATGAGTCTGAGCCCATGCAGAGCAGCCCTGGCTCCCACTGGATTAGGAGGCTGACAGCTGCAAATAGTATCTCACCAAGGATTTATCACTCTATTGGCATCACACAAGGCAGCTGTACGTTGTATTAAGGATTTGTACAACTTAACAACTCGCCATACTGCCTTGCAACAATCATCCTTAAACATTTTTTATAGAGGTAGTGCTCTTAACAGTGAGGTTATAGCCCAGGAAAAGTAAAACTTACATTTAATCTCTTTTTCTTTTCTAAAACTAGTTCCATCATGCAATCTCTGTACGCCATCCAATATGGGATGGGGTTGTTCCAGGCCACTAGGCCTTCCTCGAATGGAATTTTATTGTTAAAAGTTAAAGTAATTGAATAAAGAAGAGGAAAAAGAAGCTAAATGTTGTGGGGTAATGTCTGCCCTGGTTGGATTGCTGTGGTGTGGTACTGTTGGCTAGGGTCGGATTGCTGTGGACCCGGGGAAACAGGCCTCTGTGAGAATTCATTCAACTATTTTTTTTTTTTTTGGTGGAACCAGGGACTGAACTCAGGCCCTTGTGCTTGCCAGGGAAGTGCTTATTCCACTGAGCCATCTCCCTGGCCCCTCATTCTACTATTTTCTCTACAGTGTATAGATCAAAGTGGAAATGCATATGGCTTTGAACCCAAGGCCATCTTTTCATGAAATGTAAAGGGGCGGCTACCTCATATAGGGGCACAGGAGGGGGTGCCTGTCTCTGTTGTTTTCAGCATACTCCACTCCTCCTGCTCACATGTTTGCTGATGGCAAACGTTGGATTCCAAGAAGACCGGGGTGTTTTGCCTTAATATCTCCAGAGACCATGGCAGAGGCCTTACCTAGGATTAGTCCTTTGTATACATTCACTGAATGGATCCACTGATGAGTGAGTGCACATGTCCGTGGAAATCAGTGGATTGTCCACGATTATATAACAGTAAGAACCACAGCTGACCTAGATCCTGTGGCTCCTAGGGTTGGTGTCTGCTTGTCCCTCCAAAGCCCTATGTGGTCACTGGTGGGGCTTTTCAGAGGTGGCTGGAGCTACAGTGTGTGGTGCTGGGATTCAGGCATATGATTAATGAATCAATCTACTGACTGGTTTGGCATAATTCTGGCTAGGCTTAAGGGTGTAAGTGCTACCCCCACCTGAGGGCAGAGAGCCCACTAAAACATAAGGTGCAGAATCAGATCTCAAGGGCTCTCACCTGGCTGCTTGCTGTGGCCTGTTTCTCCTCTGCGATGCCCCCCTGCCTTGGAGCTGGCTGGCTATGGCCTGAATCTCCTTCAAACTGTGAACCGAATATATCTCTTCTCCTTTAACTCTGGGTGTCAAGTGGTTTGTCTCAGCAGCAAGAAAAGTAACCAGCACACCTGCTCTTGTGTGCAGCCTGTACCCTACCTGCCCTGGCCAGTTCTCTAGCTATCCATGCCACAGCCAGGGCCACACACTATACCAGAAGCATGAAATGCTTGGTACAGGGTCTCACTATGCAGCTTGGACTTGTAATGATCCTCCTGTTTTCAGCCTCCCCAGTACTGGGATTACAGGCCTGTGCCACCATGCTCTGTCTCAGTGGCAAGCTCAGTGCACCCAGGGTTGAGGCCAGCGCAGCTTGGTGCCAGGAATCGAACCCCAGTCCCTTTGCTTGCCTAAGCAGGCACTTAGTCCACTGAGCTGTCTTACTAGCCCTGAAATGCATTGTTTTAGTACAAACACAAAGGGAGGTACAATATCTCATCAATAGTTAATATATGAGTATATACTGAAACTATAATATTTAAGAATATTGGATTAAATGAAAAATTTCAAAATCAATTCTTTTTTATGTACTTAGTACAGGGTCTTCAGGGTGTCACTACACAGATTGGACTTGTAGTGGTCCTCCTATTTGCAGCCTCCCAAATGCTGGGATTATAAGTGTGTATCACCACATCCAGTCTCAGTCACCATCTCAGTGTGCCCTGGGTACAGGCTGGCACGGCACAATGTGGATCGAACCCCCGTCCCTACTCCTGCCTAAGCAGGCACTTTAGTCCACTGAGCTATCTGGCCAGCCCTCAAAATCAATTCTTGAGTTTCTTTTTTAAATAGTGCTTCCTGGACAAATTGATATATATATATATAGCTTGAATTCTATTTCTTTAGGACAGTACTGACACAGAAGATTAGTGTATTGCTATATTATGACTGTATATCTAGAAAGCAGGAGAAACTTTCCAGGGGACAAGCTAAGGTAGAACTGGCCTCTGTGAACACTTTCTGGCAAACACAGGTTCTCTTGTGAATATAATACAGAAGAAAGGGCCGGGCAGATGGCTCAGTGGAATAAGAGCTTCCCTGGCAAGCACAAGGGCCTGAGTTCAATCCCTGGTTCTGCAAAGAAAAAAAAAAAATAATAATAAATAATAATGATACAGGGCTGGCAAGATAGCTCAGCAGTCTAAAGCGCCTGCTTAGGCAAGCTTTCAGGGACAGTGGTTCAATCTCCAGCACCACATGCCGAGTCAGCCCCCCCCCCCGGCAAAAAAAAAAAAAAAAAAGAGAGAGTCCATGATGTGTAGCGAGACACTGTAATAAATAAATAAATTTAAAAAATAATAATAATAATGATACAGAAGAAAGTGCTCCTCCTGAGGACCCTCTGACCAGCCTCACCCGGATGCCCGCCCCACTACAACGTCTAGGAGGGAAATACCGCTACGCTCAACCCCCTTCCACTGTGACTCCACTGAACAGAGTACCCTCTGCTGCCTGGTGAAGACAGGACACCACCTACCATGGGAGACTTCCCACACAGACCTCAGCGTTGATAAAAGGAGAGAGAACTCCACAAGGCTAGATTTCCAGGTCCGGGACCCAAGCTCAGGTCTCCTCTGTGACACACCGTGTGGTCCGAGACAACCATTTCCATTTTATAAGTGAGGCTCATCATGGTGAAAGATGTCCCCAAGGTTACAGTTAGGACGCAACAGGGGCCAGACTCAAAACTTAGTTCCTTTGACTCCAGCTTCAGTGTTCTTCCCAATGGTCCTCAGTCTGACTCATTTAAAAATCACTAGCCTGTTTTTTTTTTGTTGTTGTTGTTGTTTTTTTTGATAAAAGCCAGAGGGTTCTGGAATGAACCATCTTGATAATGAATGAATTCTGGATAATTGTGATAGTAATGAGTAATGATGAATGCGAGGACTGTGTCAGATGACTTAAAAATAATTACCCACTGGGAAAGCCCAGAGCATCACTTCATCTGCCGAGCCCTCCAGCACTCAGAGCAGGTTTCTCCCTTTTCTTCAATGATCGTTACGTTTGCTGAGAGTCTAAGGACCTTACAGCTGATAAAACGCCACTATTTCTGGCAGCCTAGGATGGAGCGACTCCCTCTTCTGACAAATGGGGCCCCATCCTTGGCGTGCTGGTTGAAATTCTGCGCAGCTCTGTGGGCACCTTGTAGTCACTGGGCCGAGGTGAGGGAGTGTGCGGAAGTGGGCTAAGGAACTAGACAGGAGGGCTGGCCAAGTAGCTCAGCGGATTAAAGTGCCTGCAAGCAGGCACAGGGGCTGGGGGTTTGATCCTCGGGCCTGCCGTGCCGACCCCGCCCACGGGGCGCTCTGAGAGGGCAACTGCGACTGGGTTGGTGGACTACAAGCCTGCAGTCCCAGCTCTTGGGAGGCTGTGAACAGGAGAATCACTATGAGTGAGACCCGGAACACCCTGTAGACCCTTCCCTAAAATACATAAATAAATAAATAAATAAAATTTTAAAAAAAATAGGAAGGTCAGATCTCCAGCAAAGCTCAGCCTCAGAGTCACGTGACCTGGGTTTGGAGATGAGAAATTATTTGCGAAAAGTTCTGCGATCACAATGGCTTACAAAGTTTTGATATTTTTAAGTCCACGTCTGGTAGCCGATAAGAAGATTGCTTC
>PVKA01018199.1:0-44309 GCA_004027165.1 Ctenomys sociabilis
AAAAAAAAAAAAAAAAAAAAAAAAAAAAAAAAAAAAAAAAAAAAAAAAAAAAAAAAAAAAAAAAAAAAAAAAAAAAAAAAAAAAAAAAAAAAAAAAAAAAAAAAAAAAAAAAAAATAGAAGCAGTAATATAAAAACTCTACCAACAAAAGCCGATGATTTTACCACTGAATCCCACCACCAAGAAAAGGAGGACTGTCAAAAGCATTCGCGGAAGCTAGCACTTCCATGATACCCAAATCAGACAAAGACAACACAAAAAACAAAACTACTGGTCAGTCTCCTCGGCAAACATAGACGAAAAAAGCCTCAACAAGGCACGGGCAAACAGTGCAACAAACCATTTCGAAGAGCTTATATTACAACCAAGTTGGCTTCAGCCCAGGGATACAAACAGGATTCAAAAAACATAAAATATCACATAAAAAAGACAGCGCTAAGCGCTCCGGGCCTCTCCTCTAAGGCTGTCCCGGACCAGGGCTGAGGGCTGGCCCGGGCGCTAGCAAGCTGTCCGCAGCACCTGTTCCTGCTCTGCCCAGGGTCACGCCGGGTTTAGACGCGAATATAAACAGATGGGCACCGCCTCCTGGCAGCGGCGCGCGCGCTCGCAAAACGAATGAATGAGCGCCCGACTCGTGACGCTGCCCGAGCGCCAGAAGAACGCGCTCCACGCCGCCCCAAGCCGCGCTAGTCAGCGCTGCGCCAGCCCAAGGACCACGGGCCCTCTCACGACCCCCGCTAGCCTGGCAGAACGGAACTCAAGCCCCAACCCCCAAAGATGCGCCTAAGCAGATCCAGCCTCCCATAGGCCAAGACGGCGTGGGGGGCGGGCTTTTGGCCCAGAATCAGGCTATGTATTGGAACATGCCTCTGCACTGAGAACTGGGATTGGCCGGGCAGGTTAGCAGGCGCCTTACTCAAGAGGAAGGCGGGTCAAGGGGCGTGTCCAGAGCGCAGTCCCGCCCCCAACGTTCGGGGCTCCTCGGAGAGGGCAAAGCTCCAGGACCCCAAGGTCCGGCGTCGCATGGGGCTGCTGGGGCGGCTGGGGACTTGCGAATGTTCGAGGTAAGGTCTGTGGGCTGTGGCAGGCACATGCGTGGAGGCGTCCGGCGCTGAGGACCGGATCCCCGGGGAGTCATCGCGCGCGCGGCCCGGCCCTTCGCCCCGCGCTGGGAGGTTTCCCAGGCCTTGCGGGCTGGCGCGCTGGGAGGAGGGCCACAAAGGCTTCACGGGGGCGGCGGCGCCTCGTGCTCGGGCCTCCATCTTGCGGCGGGACGGAGTCACGGGGGGCGGCGGACGCTGAGGCGCAAGCCGGTTCCTGCACGGCCTCCCTGGGCGGGACCTTTCTTCTCCGCTTGGGTCCGGGCGGGCGCAGCCCACGCTCTTTCCCACTGGGAGGGTCCAGACGCCTAACGGTGTTGTCTGTCGCCACGTGTGTGCGCAGCGGACTCGAAAACATGTCCCACTTGTTTTTAAAAATGTTTTTCGCCTCTGTAGCTGTCATCATCAGAACGCTTCTCAGCAGCCCAGGGGCGCATGCCCAAAACCGGTTTCCAGGACCTTTAGAATTATTGGGTTGGGTTCAGTGTAGTGTTTGTAATAAAAACAAACGGAAACCTGCCGGTGCCAGGGGTGCTGGCTGTTCCCGGGGGCACGGAGGGAGGTCGCACTGGTACACAGTGCACAGTGCCCAGCAGTGCTCGAGTCTGGGTGTCTGAAGGATGGTAAAGCGCATGACTAACACTATTGGCTCAGTCTGCCTTGAGGAGGCTTCAAAAAAATACAGGTTGCCACTTCTTACCTGTTCCCTCCAAGCCCCTCCGCACCATCTTAAGTAAACTCTGGACCATTGAGTACAGAAGAGAGTAGGAAACTCTGTCCCCCCCCCCCTTCTATAAAGGCTTTGAAAGTTCTCCCACCCCACCACAGGTAATCAAGTCCTCCTTTGAGATCCCTTCTGTGGCCTGCCTGTCGTTTAACATCTCAAAATATTGTGGTTTCCCATCCCTAGCTTGAGGAAGGCACTCAGCATGGAAGCCTAAATAAATAAATAAAACTCAGTTGTTTAAAAAAGTTGACAAAACAGGAACTTTTAACTGGATCTAGTACTTTTTTCAGGTTAGGGAGGCAGCTGAGTTCAGGCACTATTAAGTCAAATAAGACTTAAGCATTGCCATATTACTCTTTTTTTTTTGGTACTGGAGATCGAACTCACGACCTCAAACTTGGCATGCAGGCCCTTTGCTGCTGAGCTATGACCCTGGCACCATGTTACTAACTCTGAAGTTACTTACTCCATGTCTCAGTTTTCTTACTTACAGAGTGGTCTTAGTAATGGTCTCTACTCTGCAGTTGGGAGAAGTAAATAAAATACTGATATAAAATGTCAAAGGATCTACAAACTACATTACAAGGTCCCAGGATAAATTCTGAGGGGATTTGACTGACCTTAATCAGATACAAAAGTTATAATTCTTGGTACATAGGTCTTGTTTTATCTCGGTCTTAACCATTCAGCAGAAAAGTATTAAACCAGAGTGTAAGAAGTAAAACCATATTATGCTGAATTGTAAAAGACTCAAGTCAACAACTTCTGACACTGCCAGACAAAACCCAATAGTAATACGGACTATTGGACTATTTGGGAATATTTTGCTGAATTCACACACCTATAATACTTAATTGACAAAACTAAACAAAAAGGGGGATACAAATGAATGACCATTTTGTATCTGTATATTCAAAATAGTTAAGATAGATGTACAGCTACATTCTCTTAATTCAATGAATAGAGGGATCTGTTCTAGTAGTGTTTGTAAATAGAATATCATGTCTGCATCTTATACAGTTAACCACTAAGAAAACAATATGCAATGTATTAATTATTGAAACTATCCTAATTTGATTTGAAACTATCTCATTGCTATTTGTTTCTCAATAAAATTATGGGGGAAAAAATGTCTGTAAGGTTCCCAGCAAGAATATTCTGGGTAGTTGTTAGCAATTGTTAAAGTAAAAATGAACAGGTGCTTGAACAGACTTATCAGTACTTGATCCTTCATGGTCTCTGGCTTTCAGCATTTTCTTCATTTTTAAAAAATCCTTCAACTTTCCTGATTCTCTTCCCACAGTAAGAGTAGTTATAGATTATCTGAATCTTAACACCTGCTGGAGATCAATTAGATGTCACAATGCATTAGCCTAATATTACAGTCATATTTGATACACTTTTAACGTGGTCTGTTACTTAAAATAATCATGTAACAACAGAGAGGTGAAATGTAGATGAAGGCTGATGGGAGGTAACAGGAAAATCTTCAGAATTAGATGCAAACACTGTTTAAAAAGAAGCAAAGTTTGTGGAAGGGATCTCTAGCTTCTTTATAAATCAATCTGTCCTCACCTACCTTTAAAGTTGCTCACAGACAAAAAGTAGACCTCTTCCTGTTGGCTTTAGACTTGTTTGCCAGACCTACAGGTGTCAGATACAACCCCTGGGGGATAATGCTTCCCTTCCTGTACCACTCCTCACAGGAAATAGGCTGAAGTGTGTGTTTCCTTTCAGCTGTAAGCTCCTTTGAAATGTTCTCTTTAAATTTTGCTTGTTTGTTTGTTTAGGTTTTTGAGACAGGGTCTCACCGTGTAGTTCAGGTTAGCTTTGAACTCACTATACAGCCCGGCTGGGCTGGGCTGGCCTCGCCTCAGTTGTACAAGCCTCAAATTGCTAGAACTACAGGTGTGCACTGCCACTCCCAGCTTCTTTTTTGTTGATGCATTTATTTTTTTAAAATGAGAATAAAAGTTTTTAAAAATAGTAGAAATGATACAGAATTTCACTAAACAAAATAGTTAATTCAGCAGTGATATAGCCCAGCAGCACAAGCGCCTGCCTGGCAAGTACAAGGTTTTAGTTCCATCTCTGGTAATCAGCAATGGTTGTTATTTTCCACAATGTTGCCTTTAAGTTGCTTGTTTAAATTACCAGATACAAGCATGCAAAATTAGTCAAAAAAGTTATGAGAAGTTAAAAAGAAGAGAAAAAAATTTAAGCATTAACTGTTCTTGTCAATAGACCAACAGAAATCAACAGTATAATTACCTTAGCTATCCTGTATATACATGAATATATCTTTTTCTCTTCTTTTGTTTGTCCTTTTCCTCATCCCAGTTCTTCCTTCCCTTTGAACAGATATGTTATTTGGAGTTTCCAAAACAAACTTCCTTCCCGTCTATACCTATAATTAAAAAAAAAAAAATCAAATATGTCATCTTGTTTATAGTATAGCCACGAAAGATCTTGAATCCTTTCTCAGGAATATTGATTTTTTTTGTGGATTTCTTTTTAATGTGATATTCAGTAATTAGCCATTAAAACCTGCCACAGATGCAAGAACCTTGGGGATAAGGACATAAATTTTCTCCGATGTGCCTGGTGTGAGGTAAGTGCTCAGTGAATGGTCATAAAGCCAGCATAGTTGCTCCTTAACAGCAACAGTACTGACTTAGCAACCTGCTGTTTCTGAAGCCTTGCAGGTGTGCCTTGCTCGTCATCTAGAAATACTGCTTAATTATAGATTCTGGTTCCAAGGCTTTCTGCAGGTCTTAAAAATCTGCATGCCCAGTAAGTTGTGACATTACCTAGATTGCACTTTTCACACTTTTGAGTTTTAAAATGCTCTTAAGTCACTATTTCTTTTTTTGCTTGTGTAAAGATTTTTTTTTTCTTTTTTGAAACAGAGTCTAGTTATGTAGTTAAGCCTGGCCTCAATCTTGTGGCGACCCTTCTTTCTGCCTCAGTCTCCCAAGTTTTGGGATGACAGGCATGTGCCACCATGCCTGGCTGCTTAAAGACATTGATTGGTTTTATTTTGCAACTTTAGAATCCGATAACAAACACTTCATTCCATACAATAAAGTGAGTGTCCCTTGTGGCCCAGGTACTGTTCCCTCTGATAGTAGGAGTAACTTATGTTACTGCAGAGCTGGTTCTTTTGCTTTGCTCTTTTGAAGAAAAAAAATATGTTGATTAAAGTTGTATTTGGTCCTCCACATCCTTGTTCTCTGAGAATCAGAGAGCTTAGAGTTGAGAGGGGAGGTGGCTGGGAGCTAAGCCAAGCTCCTTGTAGATGTGATCATTGCATGTCCTTGAAGCCATCTGCACCCCTCTGCAGTAAGTGAAGATCAGGCTTGAGACAAGGCTGTTTGGGGTTTAGTCAGTCTGCCAACTGGTAAGCCAAGGTGACAGTTCCCAGGCTCTATTCGTGACCCTGGATTCCTCCTGAGGCAAACTTGGAGAAGCAGCCTAGCAGGAAAAAAAGGGGGCTGCCTATGGCCCATTGCCATGCTATAAGATATGTGGTCAGCCCTGTGGAACTTTGAGCCTGTTCTTCATTTCAGCATGCTTTGCTGTCACCTGCTGTAGAGTATCAGCTGCTTAGGGAGGCCAGCCTCTGGAGCACTGAGGCATCAGTGGCTTTCTGCAACAGGAAAGGAGGCCAGGAGCAGTTACTCTGGACCACAGACTTCCAACAGCCCAAGGCAGCCCTCAACCTTCCTCTTGGTCTGCCTTTGTCAGCCTCCCCAGTGTGTGTCTTTACCTTCTTTCAGTCAGTCCACTTGCCTGATTGGCCACAGCCTACATGCTCCCTTTTCCCATAAATGTAGTTCCCCGAAGCCTAGAGCCACTGGTCCTGCTGTGTCCTGCCGCCTCCCTATGGACAGGTTCATGCCTTGGTGGAGCAGCAGCACAGAGAGACACTTTGTCTGGCTCAGTGCCACAGTCTGCTGGTGTGTGGTGATGCATTTATCTCTGTACCTGTGACTTATGAGAGCAAGATCCACACTGCTGGGGCTTGCCCCTGGAGCAACATCAACCTCTTGGAGCCATCACAAGGTAGCTGTCAGCAAGCTCAGGGACAGGATGGAGTTTCAGGGCACAATTGGGATGATTGAGTTTGTTCCAAAGGGAGTTTGTGATGTAAAGCATCCCAGGGAGTAAAATGTGACTCATACCTATAATCTTAGCAGTTGAAGGCTGAGGCAGAAGCATCAGAGATGCATTGCTTCTTCAAGGGCAGTTTGGGAAACATAGTGAGTTAAACACCAGCATAGTGAGATCTTGTCTCAAAAAAAAAAAAAAAAATCCAAGAATTTTTTGTTCAGAGACTTGTTTCCTATTTAATCATTTCTTTGAATTAGTCAAGAGCAATTGACTAATTGCTTCCCCACAATTTCTAGTCCTCTTCCATCTTGAACAGGGGTGGAAGGAATCCCTTGCTGCTAATATGGTAGGTAACACTGCCCCAGGGTGATAGGGCAGAGAAGGGTCAGATGTCCAGGCTTTCAGAGTTAGTGTTGCCACATGCATGGTACTGGATATATTTTTCAGTGTAGAGCAAGAATAAGCCACACCTGCATCACTCCTATTTATATCTGGTGAGCACAGTGCCTTTGCCAGTCTTGGAAACTATTGAAGGATATTTTTTCTTTCTTTCTTTTTCTTTTTTTATGGTGCTGGGAATGGAATCCATAGCCTCATCCGTGCTAGGAAAGTACTGTGTTACTGAACTGCATCCCAGCCCTACTAACAGGATGGTGAGGTCCCCTTGGTCTCTGGAATATCTCGCAACTTACATGTTCCGTCTCCTTGTCTGAGACTGGGAGAGGGCAATACTGATATGTATAGATAGACCTTTCTTAGAGGGGAAAGTGTGGTTCACTGCTCATTGTCCATGTCCTGATTCCAACTCCCTGGCACTCCTTTGTAGGGAAGGAGACTAACTAAGGCTTCTACTCATCATAGAGCTGCTCACATAGAGGAACACTGGCAGAGGTGCAGCCTGAGAAGGCGAGGCCCAACATTCACAGGTGACTTAGAGCTAAAGACTAGGCCCGGTGCTGGTCAGCGTAGCAAGTTGTGTGCTTCAGTGTGCAGACTTTTGGCTGCTTTGAAAGAAGTGTGCTCTCATAGGAAGAATCCAAACAGAATCCCCACCTTTGCTGCCAAAGGTGTACAGCAGTAATATGTAAGATCTAGAATCTGTGGGGGGCGGGGAGGTGGCCCAGTGGAATAAGCGCTTCCCTGGCAAGTGTAAGGGCCTGAGTTCAATCCCGGTTCTGCAAAAAAAAAAAAAAAAATCTAAAATCTGTGGAAGTGAGGACCAGACATCAGTGCAGTACTGCAACACAACTCTCCCCACACATCCCAAAAATGCTGACAGGATTGACCCTAGGAGCCCGGCCCAAAATGTGCATCTACCATAAGTCTATGCAAGGACAGACTTTAGGACATATAAGAAGTATTATACCATTTCTACAAAAAATGCTAAATTTCAGGTATTCTTACCTGGTGACTGAGGGGCCTTTGGCCAATTAATCTCATGTAGGTTTGTGATATTTTGAAGTATTTAGGACTATCTCCTGGACAGTTTATAATAGCTATAGTAGTTCTACACCCCTTCCTGTCCAGGATACATTGATAATTCTTTTTTGGATAACAAGACCTAGAGAGACAAAAATACATCGTGTAAGTGTTTGCACTCAGGAAGCTGAGGCAGGAGGATCACCATGAGTTTGAGGCCAGATTGGGCTACATAGTGAGTTCAAGGTCAGCTTGAACTACATAATGAGACGATGTTTCAAAAAAAGGGGGTTGTACCCTTCTTGCCCCAGTTATACTTTATTTCATCTTCCTGTCTTAAGACCACAGCTATGAGAATGTAAAGGAGTTCTAGCTGTTTTTAGATGTGGAGCAAAGAGGTTGTGATAGGGAGTTGTAGGTTAGATTCAGTGTTCACTTAATTTCTCCAGGTTGTGGTTTGGGAGAACATAACTGGCCCACAGGTCTTCATGTGCAGTTTCTCTTTTCTTTTCTTTTCTTTTCTTTTCTTTTCTTTTCTTTTCTTTTCTTTTCTTTTCTTTTCTTTTCTTTTCTTTTCTTTTCTTTCTTTTCATGTGTGTGTGTTACCAGGAATTGAACTCCCCCTTGTCTGGTAGTCCCTGTGCCATTGAACTATATCCCCTGCCCCAATAGGCTGTTTCTAAAAAGGCCGCAAGGTGAGGATGTGATTCCATGAAAAGCTGTCTCTCAACAGGGTTAGTCACTCTTGTGTTGTCCCTCCACTCACTGGTCTTGTTTGTGTTGAGGGCTTTTCTCTTTTGTCACTTGTTCCAGGGTTGGTTGACAAAGGGATTGGATTCTGGACTCCACGAAAAGCTGTCTCTCAACAGGGTTAGTCACTCTTTGTTTGTCCCTCCACTCACTGGTCTTGTCTGTGTTGCGGGTTTTTCTCTTTTGTCACTTGTTCCATGGTTGGTTGACAAAGGGATTGGATTCTAGAGTTAGAGCAGCCTGGACTAGAGCCCCGACCTGTGGTTTCCTCATCTGGAAAGTGAGGTTGGGCCCTGCCTTCAGTGGGACATGGCCTCTTGAACGTTCTGGCTAGCGCTCGTGGGACTCAGACCAACGCCACCTGGAGGCCACAAGCAGCATGTATCCATAGCTTCATTTCTGCAGTTTAGCAGTGGATGTGGATGTGCCAGCATCCATGCACATAATGTGGTGTTCATCACAGCATTGTTTGTACTTGTAAAATATAGGAAATAAGCTAGACCCAAAAAGGCATTCATAAAATGACTGGGAAAATAAACTAGATTGCATCCATATATCACTGGATCATAATAAGAATGTACTAAGTCATTGCAAAGTAATGATTTCCAAGATATTTCAAGAAAAATAAGAGGAGAGCCAGGCATGGTAGCACACACCTACAATCCTAGCACTCAAGATGTTGAGGCAGGAGATTCACTGTGAGTTCAAGTCTAGCCTGCACTACATAGTGAGACACTGTTAGCAAGAATTCAAAGCCCCAGTAATACTAATAACAATAGCTGACACAGGCCGGGGAGATGGCTCAGTAGAATAAGCACTTCCCTGGCAAGTGCAAGGGCCTGAGTTCAATACCCGGTTCCACCAAAAAAAAAAATAGCTGACACTTAGTACATATACCATGACAGGCACTGTTGTAAATTCTCTGCATACAGTGGGTCATTTAGTACAGGAACAAGGGAAAGAGCAGGGGCAGACTTAAATCTACAGCGTACTGTATTTTTATATTCAAGCTGTATATTGCCTACCCAAAATTGCTTTCTTGCCTAACTGAGTGGAAATATAGAGGAAGTACATACTCTTCTCTGTCCCCTCTGAAGTGAGCTAGAGCCTCATGTGTCTGTGTCAGGGAAGTGGTATGTACAGTTCCTACCCAGGTTGCATTTCCTTGCATACAAATGAGACAGAGTGAGCCCTATGGCAGCTCCCCTGCTGCCACCAGCACACCTCCATCTCCAGGGAAACAAAGCTATTTCTGTCCAGGTTTGAGCTTTGAGGTTTATCCAAGCACACTGCAGGTGGCTGCTGACATCAGAGCTCACAGTTCCCTCACCTCCCCTTCTGAGCCCTCCTGGAGTGGATCTTCCTACTTCTAGTTTTTCAGCTCAGCCCTCTCCCATCAGTGCCCAGCAGCAGACCTGGCTGGCCCTCTAGGGCCAAGGGTGGTCTCCCCCTGTCTTGGCACTCTTCTATTTACAGACCTGTTCTAGTTCTTCCCATTGTTGCCCAAGTACTCACCCTCTGCTCCCTACTTTAGGACATATAAGAATTATTATACCATTTCTACAAAAATTGCTAAATTTCAGATATTCTTACCTGGTTACTGAGGGGCCTCTGACCAGTTAATCTCATGTAGGTTTGTGATATTGTGAGCTAGTTAGGACTATCTCTTGGACAGTTTATAATAGCTATAGTAGTTCTACACCCCTTCGTGTCCAGGATACATTGATAATTCAATGTATCTACCCCAGTCTCTGTCCCTTTCTCAATGGTAGAAGGGGAAACACTTCCATAGTTAGCTACCATGCAGCTGCCAAGATTAGCATAAACCACACTCTCCAAAGAGTAGCTGACCAGCCTCATTGCACCTGGCCATCCTTGAACAAGATGCCCCACCTGATCCTATCTCTTCCATGTGGTTCTGTGCCCTAAGAGGGTCCTAAACTTCCACCAGGAAGAGACACAAATCATGGAAGGCATCCTTCCTCGGCCCTGTGGTGGCTGGACATGCCCTGACTTACTGTCCTCTGGGGTAGGAAGGTGAGAGCCAGGCCCAAGCCGCTTGCCAACAGACTGCTGTGACAACAGAATCACTGCAGGATTGTGCCCAGGGAGGGCTTAGCTGGCCTCTCACCCAGTTCCCTTGGATAACAGGCAAACTGAAAAGGTGATGAGGCAGGATTTAAGCCTTTGCTGTGATTTTGATCCTCAAGGCAAGCCCTGATACCAGCACACCTGCCCTGCTTGCCATTTAACCTCACTGCCCTTGTCATCACAGTAATCAGGTGACAGCTGTTTTCTTAGTACCATGAGTTTGGTAATATGCAAGAAAGAAGGCCTACTTTTTAGCTTTCCATTATGTCAGAGACAAAGATAGCCCAAGGAAGTCATGATCTTTATTCTTGAGATTCACAGAACTGAAAAGCATTTCTTGACTATGCACTTTAGATCAGATGTGTGTCGATTGGCCACAAATTCCACCTGAGAAAAGGCACTGACTAGTTTGCCATTACTGTCTCCTATATAAACTGCCCCTGTACCAGCCTCCCAGAAAGATGCCCTTTAGAATGAGATGGTTCTCTGTTTTTTTGTCAGCAGCTTACAGTTGTAAGGTTCCTTCTTCTGGTACAAAAGAGAAGCAGGAGAGAAAGAAATCCTTTATTGCTTGGCGTAGAAGGGCTGCTGAAGAGACACAAAAAACCCTTCTTGGGCTGAGTGGGGGTAAAGTTTGTATGGGCAGTATGGTGTCTTAACATGTACTGATTGGGGAGAGCTTGGTGCAGGCAAAAAGCAAAAGAGGAAGTTGAGGTAGGGGGCAGGGAAGAAGACAGAAATTAGTCTGGGAGTAGCATATCGTTGATCTTAGATCCCCACACCATGCTGACTCACCACCATGCCCCAGTGGACTGCTCTGTGGGTGCAGACCCATCATTCCTATCTTTTTTTTTGTTAAAAGGAGCAACAGCTCTAGCTACTTTTTACTCACAGTGCATGTGGTAGTGGCTGGTGTGGTTGTTGGGATGACAAGTCAGGCCAATGTGGAAGCTGATGCCAAAATGAGAAACTCATTAGTGGCGAAAGCTCATATCCTGAGTTGAAGGAAATCAAGAAAGCAGTTTAAAAAGACGAGGTACTGTAAGCAACAAGAGATTGATCATGATGAGGACCTAGGATGGGAAGGATGATAGGGGCCCATTCACCTACTATGTTGTCTGGCTCTTTTGACAGATGTGCTACTGCTTGAAATGAAGGTCACTTCATTTGTGTCTCAGAACTCCTATTGTTATTTTGAGAGGTCGTGTATAAAGGATTGGATTGGGTTTGGGAGAGGGCCTCTTATGGCTTGTGAAAGGAAGAATGTATAGAAGTAGTAGGATTGAGAGGTTCTGACAAGGAGGCTTGGGTACTTTATACGGAGGTTGATCCAGGTAAGCAAAGTTAGGAATCCAAAGGTGAAAGAAGTTAGCTAGGCCAAGGAAAGATAGTGGTTGTTTTGTAGTAGGCACTTAAAGGTTGCAGAGGAGGGCTTTGCAGTCAGCAGTGATCAAGCGAGTGGTGGGAGTGAGGGTGAGGGTTAGGTCCTAGGTATTTGACCTTTAGTGAAGCTATTTATGCTTTGGCAGAAGCCCTTTATCCACAACCCAAGAGAAAGATGAGAAGGGTAGTTGTATGTTGTGTAGCTACAGCATGGGAGGGGAAACAAAAAAGATCAGCTATATACTGGGAGAGAATGCTAGGTTTGAGGTTGATGGTTGCCAGGTCCAGTAGCCAGGGCCCAGCTAAAGAATAAGGACTATCCCTGAACCCCTGAGGCAGGACCATCCATGTGAACTGTAGGAACCAGAGTTATCTGGGTCTGTCCACATGAAGGCCAAGAGGTCCTGATGATCAGGGTATAGGGAAATAGTGAAGAAGGCATCTTTGAGGTCCAGGGCTGTAAAGTGGATAGTGGAGGAGGGAATATAAGAGAGCATGGTACAGAAGTTTGACACTGCTGGGTGGATTTGTGTAACTACATTGTTGATAACCCTGAGATCTTGAACTAAGTGGTAGGAGCCATTAGGTTTGAGTGCACAAAAGTGTTATAAGGCGAATAGGCAATTGTATGGATGGCATAATTGGGACTAGACATGTCTCAAACTGTGGGAAGGAGGAAGAGGAAAGGATGATCTGGCAGTGCACAGAAGTTGAGTTTGGAGGATGAGTGCTGTGGGAAGAGAGAAGGTGAAAGAAGTGGAGTTTTTGGAGGAGATCCCTATCCAAGAGTGGTCTGGGCAATTTGGAATGACAAAACTGAGTTTAAAAAAACTGCATAGAATTAGCAGGGGAAGGGTCCTTTCTGGAGGGATTGTGTAGATGAGCCATCAATCCCACAAGAGGACCATAGCTTGAATGCAGCATACTGAAAACTTAGGAAGAACACTACATGTGCTCCCCATGTCAGAAAGAGAGTGACCTACCTGAGATGTACAGCGAGACCTGGGGCTCAGACAAAGGTGCCTCAATGAGGACTATGCGGGGAGATGGCTCAGTGGAGTAAGCGCTTCCCTGGGAAGCGTAAGGGCCTGAGTTCAGTCTCCAGTTCCAACAAAAAAATGAGGGCTATGCACCCAAGCCCTGTCAGTGTTCTTCAGCATTGTGACTGAGCAGGTCAGTTATTGATGAGCCCAGTGATTACAGTAAGATCTCCTGTGAGAGCAAGGAATGGGATGACTTAGCTGCTCTCTGGCAGACAGGGCAGTTGTACTACTAGTGACCCTTGAGCTTACAGATGGGACAAGGTCTCAATGGTGGCTGCAAGTTGAGGCAGGCTCATGCCAATGTCCTTCTTTGCCACACTTGAAGCATGCTCTGAAAGGGACTCAAGTGGCACTGTGTTGTTTAGTTTTGGCTGTAATAGGAGCCCTGAGTGCCACAGCCAAAAACTGACATTTAAGTTTAGCATGCTGTTCTTTATCCTTTTTAATTGTTCATTATTGTTAATGACATGAAAAGCCAGGTTAAGTGGGTTTCCCTGTGGGGTCTGAGGGCCAAGATCTGTTTTAATGTAGCACAGATGTCAGGAATAGACTGGGAAATGAAATTGGAGTTAATAAGGGTCATGTCCTCAGGACTGAGGGTCAACATAGGTATGCTTGGTTAAGGTGTCTATAAGGTGAAGAAGTGCTTTCACTGAAGCACTGGGTTGTTTCCTGGAGTTTCTGGTAAGTGGTGGCCTTGTGTGAACTTTTTCTTTTTCTTTTTGTTTTATTGAAGTACGAATATCAATGAGACAGTTTTAGGATACCTTGACAAGATGGGTTTGATAAATTAATACATTGCAAACTGTTTTCATAATGTTTTGGTATCATGGAAGGTGCATACATGATATTATACTTACAGACATTATTATACCAATGTCTCTTATCAGTAAATTAAGAGTGTAGCTGTTTGCGTATCTTATTTTTTATACCTGAATTACATCAAAGATTCAATAATTAATAGTTTCCACCTTGTTATTTTCCTAGTGGTTGTCCATAGTACTAGAAGCCGACGTAATATCCTGTCCAATCACCATTAGTGCAAATCTTGCCTCTCGTAGAATTATGTAGAAGCACAGTGTTACCTATCCCAACTGTACTGACCATACACACACATCATGATTCCTCCTTTCTATACCCCTTCCTTTGTCTACACCTGTCAAAGATGGGCACTCCATTGTCATTCAACTAATTTAGGTGCTTGAACTTGACGACACAATCCAACACAGTCCAGCATTCCACAACAATAGTGAGTTATCTGAAGAAGTTGTCGACCATAGCCATTTACAGCTCAACTTATTATTATGGCCCCGTGGTGTATACTTCATTTTTTGTGTGAACTTTTTCTAAGTCCTGCAGTCAGGCAGCTAGCCATAGTGGCCATGCAGGCTAAGCCAGTGGGCCCCTGATAGTCTCAGTAGGGTCAGCATCTGGAATCACAGCTGTACTTGCAGGGTGGTTAGGGTCAGTGTGCTATCTCTGGTCCACTTCCTTCTGAGCAGCCTGCCAGAGCCAGCTCTTTTACTGAGAGGACTAGGTAGAGGTGAGAGTAACATACATAGATCTTTAGAGATCATAGGAATTAGGGATAAATTGGAGTTCTGGAGCCTAACCAATGAGAAATCTGGGATAGATCAGAGTATGAAAGTGACAGGGCCAGGGAGATGGCTCAGTGGAATAAATGCTTCCCTGGCAAGTGCAAGGGCCTGAGTTCCCTGGTTCTGCCAAAAGAAAAGAGAGTGACATGAATGTAATCCAACCCTTTGGGACTGGCCTGTTCCTGGAGGGGGGAAAAGACATTGGGGCTGAGAAAGTAGCAGCTGAGTGAGTACAAGAGGGCAGGGGACTGGGGGGACACAATTGGCAGCAAGATGGTAGGTGGGACGAGACAGGGTACGGTGTGCAAGAGGAGAAAATGGTGACAGAAGAGAGGAGGAGGGACGAGTGGTGAGGTGGAGACAGTATAGGGAGATCTGGCTGAGGACATTAAGGAGGTGGAGGAACATCGAGAGAGCCTGGAGAAGCGTGGGGGGGCCTTGGCAAGGTGGAGCAAGCCAAAAGTATTTGGGTCACCTGACATGCCTGAATGAGGGAGCGGGCGCACCCTGAGAGCAGTAAAGGCTTGTAAGGAATTTCTGACCATTAGCCATTGCCATAGCAAAAGTTTTTTAAAATCAGTCATTTTGGTTTGACTCTCCTAGTGACCTAGGGTGTTATACCTGAGTGGTGTGTGCTTTGGGGTTGGAAAAATTATTTTCCATAGTGATTGAATTAGAGGTCAGCCAAAGGCTTTGCACAACCCCAGAGTGAGTCATCCCTTTTTTGGGATGTGACATTCTCTGTAATTCTTCTCCCCTTGCTGAAATAAATACCTGACACCCAAAATGAAGGAAAGGTTTAGTTAGCTCATAGTTACTGGAAATTTCAGTACATATTTGGCTAGCTCCAAGGCAGAGTGGCACATGGCAGAGAGCATCCATTCATGGAGTTAGCAAAGAGCAGAGAGGGTAAAAGGGAGGAGTAGGGGCAACAGTGGCAACAGAGGCAACAGAGAGCAGGTGTATCAGTTTTGGATGAAGGCTGGCAATGGCAGAGGCAGGGATGAGAGAGGATGGCCCAGTGCTGGGGAAAGCTTAAACCAGGACTGGCCCAGGGAGATAAAGGTTCTGAAGTCCAAGTCATGGCACCAAATGGTAAGGTTCTTTTCTGTGGTACAAAAGAGAAGAGGGAGAGAAGTAAAGCAATCCTTTAATTGCTTGGCATGAAAGGGCTGCCAAAGAGACTCGAAAACCCTTGGGGAGGAGGTAGGGGAACAAAGAAATTATTGGCTGGGTTGGGAGTGGAGTTTGTAGTACACTGTAGTACAGTGTCAGTGTTATAACAGGTGATGATTAAGGAAGGCTAGGTGCAGGCAAAAGAAGTCGGGGGGGCAGAAGTTAGTCTAGGAGCAGCATGCCATTGGTATCCCCACGCCATGCTGACCTGCCACCATGATGACCCAGCACACTGTTATATGCGTGCAGACCCATCAGTAGTAGTAAGTTCTTTCTGCATCACTGCCTTGTTGTTCAGCATACAACAGGCCAGCCATGCCTGTCCACAGTGATACCTAGATGACTATCCTCATGCCTGCTGCCTGTTGTTGCAGCAGGAAAGGTCCAGGGCTAAAAAAAAAAAGCTTGACCTTCCTCCTGTGAGGAAATATAGTTGCCATTTATAATGTTTTCCTTTGACCAAGAAAAAAAAAAGCCTTACTCACTAAAAACCAAGGCTTCCTAGTACTAATGTAGAGGACTTGCATTCTTTTTTCTCCCTCTCCCTTCCCCATTTTGTAGGGAGCTTGAAGGATTCAGGGGAGCCCTGACCTAGGCAGAGCTTGATGGCCCTGGGTGAAGAAAAGGCAGAGCTGGACGCACATGCAAACACAAAGGCCCAGGGCCCTGAGCCAGAGCAGCCACCTTGCCAGGAAGTGGAAGGAGGACCTGCCTCTCCTGTATGCAGGACAAAGGAACTACCTGCTCTTTTCTGCTGGGCTGAGGCTGACCCGAGTGGCACCTCTGGAATTTACCTGCCACAGGCCAGTGTGGCCAGCAGAGTGGCGGAAGCTAATGGGCCAATGCCTGCCCTCCATGACCTGTTTCCTCCTGCCATCACAGGGACTGGAGACCTTTCTGCAGGAGGCCAGGTGGGTACTAAAGCACATGGGACTGCCACTTGAGCCAGTGCTGTCCTCGGGAGCACATGCCAGCATTCCCCACCATCTTTCATCTTTCTCCAGCTGTTGTGCAGTTGGGAGAGTTGGGGAAGCTGGTATATGAAGTGAGACTCAGGAAAGATGGTAGTTAGGATCTGCAGATCTGCCTAGTTCCAAACCTGTCCCTTAATCATTCTGATGTCCTACCTAGAAATTCAAAATGAGGAAGCTGAGATGAGTGACTCATTGAACCAGTGTTCAGTTACCCCTGGCATTTTGAGTTTTGCTGGCTGTAGCCTGGTGGGGTCTGCTGGACCTGGATCTCCTGTCAGCAATGGTGATTGAGGCTTTTGCCTTCCCAGGACATGCTGCCCCAAGAGTATGTAGTGTTTTCCAGCTTCAGCATGATAAAACTGCCTCAGTTCTTCATGCATACAATGTACCATGGAGGAAGAACTTTTGAAAGGCCCAAGGACAGGGATCATCTGGGGAAAGACTTCTAGAGGGAGGTTGTTTTGGGACTGTATTAGCAGCACCTGCTCATTTTTCTGGTAGTGAAGAAACAAATCCTTCTCCAAGTTTTTTTTTTTTTTTTTTGTCTTGAGACAGGGTCTCACTATGCAGTTCAGGCTGGCCTTAAGCTCACTTTGTAGCTCAGGCTGGTCTTGAACTCACGACAGTCCTCCTGCCTCAGCCTCCCAAGTGCTGGGATTACAGGCATGCGCCACCACGCCCTGCATTCCTTCTCAAGTTTTTGAGGGCTTGAGGGTTAGCTCAGTTTTTTAAAGCGCCTGTTTGGGCAAACTCAGACAGGCACAGGGGATCTTGGTTCGATTCTCAGCTCCACATCTGCACCCTACTCGCCTTTAAGACAGCCCCCCCCCCCAAAAAAAAGTCCTCATTTACCTGCTGGTGATGGTTTGGGTTTTTTGAGGTTTTTGTTGGGTTTTTTTTGAAACAGGATTTCACTATAAAGTTCAGGCTGGCCTTGAACTATTATCATTCAAACCCATCTCAAACTTGTGACAGTCTGTATGCCTCAGCCTCCTAAGTGCTGGGAATATAGGCTCCTTTGTCTGATTTTTGTCTTAGGTTAAGGAGTTTTGTTTTCTTTTTTCCTTTTTTTTTTTTTTTTTTCCGGAACGGGGATTGAACTCAGGCCCTTGTTTTTGCCAGGGAAGCACTTATTTCACTGAGCCATCTCCCTGGCCCCAAGGAGTTTTCATTTTGAGATCTTCCCTCAATATCATCCTGGTCCACTGTAAAGCTCTAGGTTTTCATGAGATTTTTTTTTTTTTTTGAGTGTTTGATTATTTAAACCTGAGTATCTTTTCCTCCCTCTTATTACAGATGGAGGACATGAGGCTTCCAGCCTCCCAGGAGATACCTCAAAATATTAACACACCCAGAACTGCAGCCCCTTGCTCAGGACACGAGGCTGACATTGAAGGTGACCCATCCCCAGCTGAATTGCCCCAGGTGCTACGCCTCAGCCAGCAGCCTCACATCTCAGGTGTCTCTTTCCCATCACAACGGAAGTCGGTGGTGAGCCCAAGTGCCACAGCCCATCAGCTGTGCAGCAGCAACGTCTCTGCTTCTTCTACGAGCAGCAGTCTCCAGGCATACCAAGAGAAAGCAGAACCTCAGAGTGGCTCCCTTGCCAAGGCTGCCTCCTCCCTAGAGCAGGTCATCCCCAAGCAGCTTCCTGCTGTAAGGGCGGCAGGACCTCGGCTCCAGTGGTCATTGCAGCCGGGCACCACTGGCGGTGATACTGCTGGCCTGGGCAGGAGGCACCTCTCCTTCCAGGCTGAATATTGGGCCTGTGTGCTGCCAGATTCCCTGCCTCCTTCTCCTGACCGCCACTCCCCGCTCTGGAACCCAAACAAAGAGTATGAAGACCTGCTTGACTATACTTACCCACTGCGGCCTGGGCCTCGGCTCCCAAAGCAACTTGACAGCCACACGGTGGCTGACCCTGTTGTCCTGCAGGACTCTGGCATAGACCTGGATAGCTTCTCTGTCTCCCCCACAAGCACTCTCAAATCACCTGTTAATGTCTTCCCTGGTTGTCCACTAGCAGAGGCCCCTACCTCACCATTTTGTGGTCCCAGAGAACCAAGCCCTAAGAAGTGGCCCTCTGGAGTACTCCAGAAGCAGGGAGTACCTCAGAGCCAGCTTGCATCAACGCCTAAAGCCCCAGACTGTGGGGATGCTGCTTGGGAAGGTAGAGAGGCAAACCTGAGGGGCACAAAAGATCGGCTACCTGTAAGCAAGCAAGTCAAGCTGGGCTTTTCCCAAATGAGTACAAGGGACAAAGAATGGTCCTTGCCCAGGCCAGAGAGGGAAAAGAGGGCCAGCAGGAGTTTCCTGCGCTCTGCCCCAATGGAATCTGGATGGAAATCAGAAGAGGAGGTGGACAGTGACGAAGAGTATCTTGCCCTGCCCACTCGGCTGACACAAGTTTCTAGTTTGGTTTCGTATCTAGGCATCATGCCCACATTAGTGACTTTGCCCACTGAGCCTACTGAGGGACAGAGTTCTTTAGAAGTGTCAGACAGTAATGGGCCAGCTTCCCTCCCATCAGATTCCAGCCAAAGCCAGCTTCCTTCTGGGGCTGCCCTCCACAGGTCTGGGGGCCCTGAAGGCCAGAACCCACACAACTTCATGTGTGCCCAGAACTCTGCAGAGGACAGTCTGCTGAGCAGCCAGGCCCTGGGGGTCTCCTCTGGACTGCTGAAATCACACCCCTCCTTACCAACTGTGTTGGACAAATGGCCCTTCTCAGACCCAGGTGCCAAAGGGCATCCTCCTAGGATAGCAGAAGAACAAAGGAAAGACTCGTTGGTCCAGTGTGTGCAGGTAATGATGGTCAGCATGTTCAGGCTTTGTCTTACGCCTTTGTCCCTCATATAACAATAAAATTCCTAGCATTGACCAGGAACCATTCATGTGTCAACAACCTACTGTATCTTCTCTTTCTATTAGTCCTCACAGCTCTTATCAGATAAGTACCACTCTCATTTCACTGTTTGTAGAAAAGGACAATAAGAGGTTAGGTAACTTTTTTTTTTTTTCTTGGTGGAACCAGGGATGGAACTCAGGCCCTTGCACTTGCCAGGGAAGTGCTTATTCCACTGAGCCATCTCCTCAGCCCCGAGGTTAAGTAACTTGCCCACTTCTGGCTAGCCAGGCCAACTTGACTGTAGAGCCTGAGCTCTTAACTACTATCCCTGGCTGTTTGCAGCCTCAAAGGTGTTCTGCACAGAAAGGGTTGCAAGGTTGCACGTGTAGTTCTTTGGGTAACAGGCTTTGCAAAGCCAGTGGCTGTCTTTTTTTCTTTTTTTTTGTGGAACCAGGGTTTTGAACTCAGGCCTTTGCACTTGCTAGGGAAGCATTTATTCCACTGAGCCATCTCCCCAGCCCCTCCAGTGGCTGTCTTGACCATAAGACTTCTCAGAGCTTTATTTGCCACAGTAACTGCAGTTAGGGGCATCAGATGTCACTTGACTTCTTTGCTACTGAACCTTTTGTGGAGCACCAATTAGTGTCTGGAGATGTAATTCTGAATGGAATAGGATTGCCAGAGCAAGGCAGATCTAGATTTGAATCATGCTACTGCCTCCTCCAGAATCTTGAGTGCTTTTTACAAAATGTGGGTTGCTGTCTCTTTATAGATATTGTAGGGGTTGAATAATTCTAGCCAGAGCTTCACGCAGTGCTTTGACACAGGAGGAAGGTTCAGGAGCTTGCCTTTGCCCACTCTTCAAGTGTCCCACTGTCCTGAATGGCAGGCGTGAGTGTGCATGCCCAGCATCCATGCTGCAGCAATGCATTGCAGGGTAAGAGGTGCCCTGCTGGCCCTAAGAACCCACACCACCAACATGAGTCATGTGGGTTATTTGTCCTGTAGACCAGGTAGGACCCATGTTACCATGTATCCCACTTTTGTGATAAAAGATTGATACACCATGAGCTAAAGTTGTTTTGAGCCATGGCCTCAGGTTAGTCATAGTTGAGTTGTTTTGCATTTACTTTTCCCCACAAAAGCAGTTCACGCCGGGCATGGTGGCACACAGCACTCGGGAGGCTGAGGCAGGAGGATTGTTGTGAGTTCAAGATCAGCCTGAGCTACAAAGTAAGTTTAAGGCCAGCCTGAACTGCATAGTGAGGCGCTGTCTCAAAAAGACAAAATAATAAAATAATAATAATAAAAATAATAATAATAATCCCCGGTTCCACAAAAAAAAAAAAGCAGTTCAGTGGTAATTGTGTTGATCCAAGAATTGCTTCTGTGGTGGAGCTGTCTCTTCTGTACTGTTCCTCTCTGTTATTTCACAGCTCCACTCTGACCTACAGGGCTAGGTTTTCTCTGCTTGTCATTTTTGTAGTCATAATCTGGCTGAGGGCAGAAGTGGGGCTTCCTGTTACCCTGGCAGAAGGAAGTCTGACCCTCCTAGAAGCAGGTGAGGCAGGAAAGGCAGATTTAATGACCTAGGGAAAGTTCTCGAAAGGTACACAGTTGGTCTCCAAGAGTCATCCTGGTATTTTCAGCCTTTTGATAATGTAAACAGTTTCATCAGTAATACTGTGTATTCTTTTGTTTGTCTCTACAGACATTTTGCTGTCAGCTGGAAGAGCTGATCCACTGGCTGTATAATGTCACAGATGTCACTGATTTTGGAACTCCGCCCCGGTCCAGTCTTACAGGTCTCAAGTCTTCTCTGCAGCTTTACCGGGTAATGTGTGCTCCTGGCTTCTGGCAGTTCACTCATGAGTAGTAGAAAAATTACTGAAAATAACTGACGTGTGGTGTGTCATAGTTCAGTTGCCTATTTTGCCCAAAGTTAAAATCAGTGGTTTGAGAATTTTTCAAATTCTTTTTTTGGGGGAACAGTGGTTTGAGACAGGGTATGTAGCCCAGGCTGGCCTTAAACCCATAGTGATCATCCTGCCTCAGCCTTCTGAGTGCTGAAATTAGGTGTGCACTACCATGCCCGGTTAGATTTATTTCAAATCAGAGCAGTGGTCTGACTCTAGTGGTACATACATGTAATCTATTTGGGAGGCTGAGTCAGGATCATAAGCTGGAGGCCAGTGTGGGCAATTCACCAAGATGTGTGGAAAGTGAGTGGTAATGTAGTTCAGTGTTTCCTGGTTTCAATCCACAATGCCACAGAAAAAGGCCAAAGGTTGTAGCCCAGTGTAAAGTGCTCACTAACATGCCTACAGCACTAAGTTGGATTCCTAGTACCACCCCCAAGAACTTTTTTTTAAAGTTTTAGGGTGATTTGCATTATAATTCCCTAAATGTTTCAGGTATTTATAAAACAGGTAGAACCACTATTAAATGTAGGTATTTAGGGCCAGGGAGATAGCTCAGTAGACTAAGTGCCTGCCTAGTAAGCATAGGGTCCTGAGTTCAATCCCTAATACCACAAAAAAATAATAATAAATATATTTAAATGAAATTAAAGATTAGATTTTTGGGGGCTGGGGAGATAGCTCAGTAGAATAAGCTAGGAGCCTGAGTTCAGTCCCTGGTTCTGCCAAAAAGAAAAAAGGTTAGATTTTAAGTTACCACTAGTACACTCCAAGTGCTCAGTTGCCACATCTGTTTAGTGACCACCACACTGCACAGTGTAAGTACAGAACCCTCCATCACAGAAATTTCGGTTGGATATGCCAATATTAAGGATCTGAGTTGAAACTGTCCAGACTCCAGAATATGCACAGGGTATTTCAATAGAGCAATTGTAAACAAAATTTTGGGTTATATTTCATCTTTTCATTAGTGTCTTGTTATTTTAAAAATACTTAAGTATTTTTTGACATGCTTGTATATTAAGTGTATTGGAGGATAAATCATATAGTTGTTTCTCCTAAACATACAACTAACCTTGGCTAGTTGCCAGCATGTTGGCTTGGTCAAGCCTCTCTACTACTGCATGAAGGACCATGTGCTCTGAGCTTGATGCTAGTCTAGAAGGGGTTCTTGGGTTTTGTACCCAGCCCTGTCTTCAGCAGAAGAGGTTGTGACTTCTGTGTACCTGAGCCAGGGCTGTATCAGCCTGTGTGTGTTATATCACTTCCAGTCCACAGAAACACACTCTAGCTGGGGGAAGGGCCTCAACTGAAAGCTTGCATGAGCTTGCGCCAGGCTTAGCTGTTCCACCCTTCAAGGAATGCTGTTTGCTGCTGTGTAGACAGACGCCATGAGTTCCTCAGCCAGAGTGAGCATACCAGAGGAGGACAACCCAAAAGTCTTGTGCAGGCCCCAGTTTGCATGTGTACCCATACACATCCATGCAGGTCCCCCACCCCAGCTCCAGAGCAGGCACCTCTGTAAGGAAAAGAATTGTCCTATTTGACTAACCTTATTGGCCTTTTATCCTGTGTGAACAAGGACAAGGGACTTACTCCATTCACTCCATTTGATCCCTCTTATCATTCTGTGTTAGCTTCCAGGCCTGCCAGAAGCAGATTTATTTTGTGGTTACAGCTGAGATCTGAGGCAGCAGATGCTCCTATAGGTGCTAAAGGCCTACGCCTTTGTGTACAAGTGAGAATGCATTGCTAGCCCTTCCCACACTATAGGGCATGGTTCATGCTTAACAGATGAGCTAACTTGGCTCCTGCTTAACATCAGTACCTAGTGTAAGCACGTCTGTTCACATTTTAACATGTGACTCATTTGAACTTTATTGTAAAATGGTGGGATTGAAGTAGCATCTAAACTACACATAGTACCAGACAGTAAGTATAGATACCACAAAGGAAGACAGAAAACTAAGTCCTACAGGAATATTATCACTTCAAAGTGTTAACCATGGGCTTTGCTTATGAGATTGACTTTATACTTTTCAGCAGCTAATGCTCAAAAACAGCCAAGCATAAGCCTGGTAGCCATGAGGGGAAAACAGATGAACTGCTTGAGAAACAAACTCGTTGCTTCCCTGCAGCTGAGGTGGTTCCCAAGGAGGTGTGCACAGAGAGAGGTCACCAAGGTGGACAGTGGCTCCCAGAGGTCTCTTGTCATCACACACTGCTTGTGGTTTTTATCACTCAGATAGAGTACAGTTTATTTTGGGAATCTCATTACTTCTGTGAATGGAAAAAAAAAAAAAAAAAAAAAAAAAACAGAAAACTGTAATTGAAGCACAAAAAGGAATCTCTGACTCCAAGCTATTCAGGAGCCAGACTCTGCCCAAGAAAAACTCTTCTGTCAAACTAAACAAAAAAAAACTTTCCCCTGGCCTCAAAGAATCTGAAATTAAACTAACTAGTCACCACTTGAAGTATTTTGCAGACTAAGCTGGCTGTATTTTCCAGTGACCATGCCTGGTGTTTGTTTTGAAAATCTTTTATAAAATAGTAATGGAGCTTTTTGTCTTTTCCTGATACATTTAAGCAATTTAAGAGAGATATACATGAGCATCAGTCCTTGACCGACAGTGTCCTAGAGAAGGGGGAGACTCTGCTTCAGTGCCTGCTGGACAATACACCAGGTGAGATGCTCGGGAGAGTTGTCTGTTATTTATTTTGGGCTGACATACAAGTACACTAATTTACAGCCACAGTGTGGCATTTCAGAACATGTGTACAATGTGTAGTGATCAGATCAGGTAACTTGGTGTTCACTAGCACAAACATTTATCATTGTCATTTCTTTATGTTGAGACCATTCCAGATCTTTACTGGGTATTTTGAAATATGCAATTAATTATTGTCATCTATACCTTCTGTGCTATAAAACATTAGAAGGGCCAGGGAGATAGCTCAGTGGAGTAAGTGCTTGCCTGGCAAGTAAAAGGTCCTGAGTTCGATCCCTGGTACCACCAAAAAAAGAAAAAAAACAACAAACTATAAAACATTAGAAGGGTAATAGGGAATAAAACTCAGTAGCAGGGCCTGTGAGATAGCTCAGCAGACTAAGCACCTGCCTAGGCAAGCGCAGGGACCAGGGTTCAATCCCTGGTACCACATGTCACACTGGCCTTGCCCCCAGGTGCACCAAGCCAGCCAAGAGATTGGATATGGTGGCACATGCCTGTAATGCCAGCACTGAGGGAGGCTGAAAACAGGAGGGTCACTACGAGTCCAAGCTGCATAGTAAGACCCTGTACCAAATACAGTAGCATCCATAGGGTCCTAGGTTTGAGCCATTGCATTACAAAAAACCAAAAGTATTCCTTCTGTTCAACTGTACAGCTGTCAGTCACTAAAGTAACCATCTCCCTCTCCACAACCTTCTATAAGGTGGACCTTTTAGCTTGCACATGAAAATATACAGTATGTCTTCTCTGTGTCTTGAGTATTTCACTTAATATAATGTTCAGGTCTATGTTGCACATGAATTGTTTTTTTTTTTTTTTTCTTTTTTGAGATAGGGTCTCACTATGCAGTTCAGGCTGGCTTTAAGCTCATTTTGTAGCTCAAGCTGGTCTCGAACTAACAACAATCCTCCTGCCTCAGCCTCCCAAGTGCTGTGATTATAGGCTGAACTTCTTTTATGACCAAGTAATACTATTGTATGTCATGTTTTTCAATCCATTCATCTGTCAGTCAACACTTAGGTTGGTGTCTATTGCAAATGTTTTTGACATGCTGATTTAATTTCCTTTTAAGTATATACCCAGCAGGGGCTGGGGAAATGGCTCAGTGGAATAAGCACTTCCCTGGCAAGCACAAGGGCCTGAGTTCAATTCCCAGTTCCGCTAAAAAAAAAAAAAAAAAAAAAAAGTATATACCCAGTAATGGAACTGATAGATCGTATGGCAGTTATAAGAAATTTACATAGTTTTTCATAATGGCCCTATGTTAATTTAATTTCCACCAGCAAGGCATGAGTGTCCCCATTTCACTGCAGCAGCATTACCACTGATTGTCCTTTTAATAGCTGCTCTAACTGGAACAGTATTACATCTCATTTGAGACTTTCATTTGCATTTTCCCTTTTTTTTTTAAAACCATGGAATCAAATTCATACCCCAGCCTCATGGTTTTCTATACTGGGGTGGGGGGTCATTTATATATCTTCTTTGGGAAGTGTCTATTCAGATCACCATCTCTTTTTTTTTTTTTTTGTCTTTTTGAGACAGGGTCTCACTATGCAGTTCAGGTTGGCCTTAAGCTCACTTTGTAGCTCAGGCTGGTCTCAAACTCACAACAATCCTCCTGCCTCAGCCTCCCAAGTGCTGGGATTACAGGCATGCGCCACCATGCCCGGCCACCATCTCATTTTAATTCATTTTGGATTTGCTTGCTTGCTAAGTCAGTAGTTCAAATACATTTCCCCCTTCTACAGGTTGACTCTTCACTGTTGTTTCCTTTGCTGTGCAAATGCTTTCCTAGTGTAATGTAATTCTGATTCTGTTGCACTATGCTTTTGGGGTCTGAATCAAAACAAATCTTTGCCCAGACCACTTGCTGCATGTTTTCTTCTAGCAATTCTAGGAGCTAACATTTAAGTCTTTGATCCATTTTGGGTTTGGCTTTTATACAAGTTGAGCAATGGAGGACTAGTTTAAATGTGCAAATGGGTATACAATCTTCCCACCATCATTTATTGAAGACTTTCATTTTTCTGTTATGTTCTTGCTCCCTTTTTTTTTCCCCGTTCCCACCCCTCTTGCTCCCTTTGTTTAAAAAAAAAAAAAATCAATTGGCTCTAGATGTGTGGATTTATTTCCAGGTCCTCCATTTGTTTTGTTGGTCTGTGTATCTACTTCTGTGTGCTTGAGGTTTTGTAACTTCACCAGCACTTAATTACTTTCAGCAGCAAGCCTATGGGCCTACATGGTATTGGGTAAAGAGCTAGTATTGTAAGAGCACAGTGCTCCGGGGTGATGCTTTGTGGGTTCTTCACATCATCACTGCCCCTGCAGACCCTGGTGGGACATTAAGTCATAAAAGTAAGCCTAGCAGAAAATTAAGTATTGAGCCTACAAGAACAACATTTGCTTTTGCTTTTATGTTGTCCTGGTGGTATTCTAGGTGAGAATTCTGGTTTTAACTCAGCAGCCCTTAGTTGTTACTAGAGCATTCAGCAAGCAGTCCGCATGAGTTTCCCACCTTCCACAGCTCAGATTCAACTCTTCTTTATCTGTTTTATTTATTTGGTACAGGGTCTCACTATGCAGCTCAGACTTACAGTGATCCTCCTGTCTTGGCCTCCCCAGTGCTGGGATTGCAGGCATCAGGCATGTACAACCATGCCTGGCTTGAGTGGTTGGCTTGGTACAGGGCTGGCCTGGCATGCAGTACTGGGGATCGAACCCAGGTCCTTGCATTCGCCAGGCAGGCACTTAGGCCACCCAGCCATCTCCCCAACCCCTCTTTATCTGTTTTGGACAAGGATGTTTCAGGAAAATATTGTATGAATAAAAGGACTTGAGGGGCCAGGGAGATGGCTTGGTAGAATAAGCACTTCCCTGGCAAGTGCAAGGGTCTGAGTTCAATCCCCAATTCCACCAAAAAAAGAAAGAAAGAAAGAAAGAAAGAAAGAAAGAAAGAAAGAAAGAAAGAAAGAAAGAAAGAAAGAAAGAAAGAAAGAAATGAACAAAACAGACTTGAAAACAGGATATTCTCAAGGAACAGAATGAAGTATGCTGATAAGAGTAAGCACGATTGTTGTGGCATGCAGGCCAAATTCAATCCCATTTTGCAGAATGGACTCCCAATTTAAGAAGTTCTGAGGAGCCAGAGAGATGGCTCAATGGAATAAGTGCTTCCCTGGCAAGCTCAAGGGCCTGAGTTCAATCCCCAATTCCAACAAAAAAAAAATTGTGAAAAACATTAAAGAGTACTTCTGGGTGTGTCTGATACCAAGAATTTATGATTTTCCATGTCCTTCAGTGAGATTATTGGTTCAAGTATTGAACTGATGAATCCCCCCCAAAGCATCCCCTAATTTCCTGTAAGATTATAAGTGAGGGCCAGCCAGACAGCTTAGCAGATTAAAGGACCTGCTTAAGTAGAGGCAGGGCTGGCCCTACCCCCAGGGTAAGCTGAGAAGGCAATTGAGACTGGACATGATGGTGCACCTGTAATCCCAGTGTTTGGGAGGTTGAAAAACAGGAGGATCACTACAAGTCCAATCTGTATAGTGAGAATTTATAGACCATCTACTAAATTTAAAAAAAAAAAAAAAAATACAAGTGAGGGCTCAGTTGTAAACTGAGGTGGAATTTACACTGGCCTCAAATCCTGTAAGGTCTGGGGAGATAGCTTAGCAGTCTAAGTGCCTGTCTGGCAAGCGCAAAGATCTGGGTTCTACCTCTGGTACCACATGCTGGGCTGGCCACCAAAACCAAGTGTATGGGGGCTGGGGACATGGCTCAGTAGAATAAGCATTTCCCTGGCAAATGAAAGGGTCTGAGTTCAATCCCTGATTCCACAAAAAAAAGAAAAAAAAACAGGTGTGGTGATGCACACCTGTAATCCCAGCCTTTGGGAGGTTGAGACAGGAGGATCACAAGTCCAGGATGCATTAGTGAAACCCTGTATCAAATAAAAATACATATATATATATATATATATATATATATATATATATATATATATATATATGCACACAAATCGCATAAGCAAAGTTGAGCAGGACCTGGGGTTAAACAGCAGTGAGGGGCACTCTACCTAAGAGTGGTGGCAGGTTGGGGGTGGAAAGCACTTGTGTGGCTGCTCCAAGGGCCCTTTGTGGGCAGTCCCTGTACACTGCACCCTATACTGGATGCCAGGCTCCCCGCCACCTTGCTTACAACTCAGCATTTCTAGGCCACTACACTTGAATTCTGAGAATAGGTATAAGTGTTTTGATGGATAGTGACTATTAAAGGGTTTTTACCAGAGAAGTGGCTATTCAGTATGTGAGCTCTGCCATCCTCTATTCTCTTTGAACTGTTTGGCCCATGTCCTCGTGCACTAGGATCTTTAGGTTTATATTCAGGCAGAAATTCGGTATGCTGGCTCTTTTGCCGCTTGTAATTAGCATAGCATTTTATTAAACCCTTAGCATGGGGTGACATGGTTGGCATCATCACTTTTTTCATTTAGTCTCAGCTCTAAAATGCCTGAGGAGTTGGTATGTATCAATTCCAGCGATCAGATTCTCTGTAGGTACAAGGAGCCTGAACAGAAAGGGAGAATACCCAAATACAGGAACTTCTCATGTAAAAAGTAGGGTCTCTTAAAAGTTACCATTTGACCTTCACTTGAAAGTCTGTTCTGAAGCAATTTTCAGTGTCTACCCCACAAGCTGTAGTGGACTATAACATAAACAGCCCTCTGCCTTGCCCTCACAAGTAACATGGGATAGTTTAGAGACTTTTTAGTTTTCTGTTATTCTCAGATATATATGTGGGCTCTTTGAGATCTGCACACCTGCCTTTTCCATTATGTCTAAAATATCAGAACACTTAGGGTTTCTTCTTTAGATTAATGGAGATAGGGCATATACTCCACTCCCCTGAGAGCACCATTTTCTTATTTAGCTACAAGAAAGTTTAAGTCCCCCTCCAAGAGAGCCTGTATTTCAGGCTCCTGATATAAACCCCCATATGTTTACACTCCATTTGTACTTGGCTACCTAAGTACAACTGTCTTGTCCCCTGTCACACATACACACCTTATAATGGGTTAATGACTATTGTCATTGAGCAAAATGAGACCCCTATTTGTACTCAAAACATAAAAGTAGCTGGGTGTGGTGGCACACACCTGTAATCCTAGCACTGAGGGGATGCCAAGGCAGGAGGATCATAAATTCAAGCCCTATCTGGGTAGCTTAGTGAGACCCTGTGTCAAAAAGGGCTGAAAATGCAGTTTAGTGGTAACCCTGTATACCAAAGGAGGAAGAAAATATATCAGAAGTCACAGTGAGAAAGATTTCTGTTATTCCCTTTCCCAACTTCACTATTCTTCAGCCCCTACTCTCTAAAAGGTCAAAGAATTCTCTGAATTCCATTGGCAGCACATAAGACAGAGCAAAGGTCTGATGGAGAGTGCAGGCTGTCACCTAGCTGTACTCTGCTAGGAAAAGTTGTAAGGATAGCACTTTGCCTTGATGACAGGGTACTGATATGGCCTCCCCAAGGGAGTCAGCACTGTCTGCAGATACACAGCTTCCTCCTCTCCTGCTGGCTGATACATGTTGCAGCTGTGGCAGGAAACCAGGGAACTTATTAACACAACTGATAAAGACACCGGAAACACAGTCTTTGTGCCTAACAAAAGAAAGGCATTAAAAAAAATTTTTTTTAAAGGGAGGAAAAAAAACCCTGTTGAGTGTATCCCCCCTCACCTCTGCCCATCCCTTTGCCACATTGGAGGGGTGAAGCTTGGCCTTGCTAACAAACCTTTTTAATTCTGTTCACTTAAGATCCACAAGAGTTCACAGGCATTCCCTAATACACAGACCATCTATGCAAAATGTCAGTTCTCCCAGCAGTGATAAGCGCTTGCATTTGGGCCAGTATCCTAATGTAGGCATACTGTTTTATTTTCATTTTTAAACTTTAAGCCCAAAACCAGTCACCAGAAAACTACATGTGCATACCCTGTTGTAACTTAAGCTATACATTCTCCAGTGCAGCACAAACCTAGGGGCATCATTGTTGGCATCAGGGGGAGGACGGCTGAACTACTGCCACACTCTTACTTTGAGCAAAATGGTATAGCTTTTATATTTATATACCCTGTTAGTTTTGAAGGATGTCCTTGGGAGGATCTCGAAGCAGTCTGGTGAACTGGAAAGCCATGCAGATCGGCTTTACGACTCTATTCTATCCTCTCTGGACATGCTGGCTGGCTGCAGCCTCATCCCTGACAATAAGCCAGTGGCAGCCATGGAGCCCCCATGTGCAGGTGTTTAACCAGGTAAGAAAAACCTAAGGAGAAAGTCTAACCTTCAGCCCTAGAGGTGCTTAGGGTACAGAGCTCCTGCTTTGACAAGATGGCTAGATGACTGTTGCATAGAAGTATGCTAAGCATGTTTACACAAATGAAGTGCTGGAGGAAGATCACCAGTGGGACAGAAGGACTCATAACCTGTGCCCAGGTTATGGGTCTTCCTTGGTGGTGGAAGCTCACTTTTCTGCCTGCCTTTGTTTCATCCCTGCTGCCTGCTGAAAATGTGCACCTCCTTGCTTCTGTCACCCAAGCTAACCATGCTTATTTCTGCACATATAAGCACTTCTCCAATATCACCATGCTACCCAGCCTGCAAGGTCTTCTGTTTATTTAGTGCCTCTTCGCCAAGCATCTCTGCAGCACTGAGTATCTATGAAACCCAGTTACTGCTAATGTGCCCTACCCACAGAGGTGCTCTTTATTTCCTACTCCACTCATTTGAAAAAAGGCTAGGAAATGTGGGTGCTAGACACCTTGGAAATTCAACCTCTCAAAAATTAAAAGGAAATGGTAAGAAATGGGCTGAGAGAGGCATTGCCGCTATCCAGCAGTCAGTAATTCCACAATTCTGCTGTACTTTTTCTGGAGTTCTATAAATGTTTGTAACACTCAGATTTCTTAGGTGCAAATTGACTGTAGCAGCCAGATATGGTGGTATGTGTTTATAATCCTAGCACTGGAGAGGCAAAGGAAGGAAGTGCACAACTTCAGGGCCAGGTGGGCTACTCACCCTGTCCAAACAAAAAAAAAAAAAAATCTTAAGTATTTGGAGTGCAGAGTTCCTCTATTTTCATTATAGCAATTTAAGTAGTCCTCTTAGTTTTGAAATAAATGCAGGTGATTGCTGTTACTGTTTGTTCCTTTGCAGCATTTTGCACTTTCTCTTTCAGGCACCTTCAGCAAAGCTGCAGCTGTTCTTGGGAAGAAAGAAATTTTTAAGAAATCCTGCCAAGAACCATTTAACAAGGGAAAAAAGTTTAATATGCTAGCTTTAAAATACCTTTCTCATAGAAGTAAGGGTTGTTGATTACTGTTTCTGTTGCAATGAATCCTTCCAGACTTAAGGTTTTCCTTTTGGTGCTTCTCTGTAAAAAGCATGTGGCTTTGTAATTTTTGATAAAATAGTAAGATTTACAGATCTTGACTTCTCTCTCAAGTTAAAAACTGGACAAACCTAACCTATTGAGGTCACTGACAGAAGACTGATTTGAGAAACAAGACCCTATATTTAGGGTCTTTTTTCAGATCTATAAGACTGAAAAAAGCAATTAGCTGGCCAGAAACCTTGAGTCTTTCTCACAGTTAGAAGAGAATTTTGCCAGAGGTCTGCAAAAGAAAACCAGTAAGAGAATAGAATCTCTACAAACACTTTGGGCACAGGTGATACCTTAGCTGTGTTCCAGGCTGAAGTCTCCACCTTCCTGCCTAGCTGATTGCTTGAAAGGGGACATGGAAAACTTCTGTGGTGCTTCGGCTTGGGTTATGAGCTAATTAATTAATCAAGCTTAAAGATGATTCCGGGAAAATTCATCAGTCCCTTTTGCTTTCCCTTGGACTAGCACTGTGTAAAGCCAGGAAGGAGAATGGATAGGAAAATGTAACATGTCACTATAGAAACAAGCTATCAATAATAAAGAATTCTCGGGGGCCAGGGAGATGGCTCAATGGAATAAGCACTTCCCTGGAAGCACAAGGGCCTGAGTTCAATCCCTGGTTCTGCCAAAAAAAAAAAAAAAAAAAAAAAAAAAGTAAAATAATAAAGAATTCTTGGTGTTCTGTTTGGGTTTTGAGTAAATAACAAAAGCAAGCACAATTCAGTAGTATCTAAAGTTCTATTAAATGAGATTTTTCTGCTTCAGAATTTCTTAAGACAGACACTGGGCTGGGGAGATGGCTCAGTAGCATAAGTGCTTCACTGGCAAATGCAAGGGCCTGAGTTTGATCCCAGGTTCCGCAAAAATAACACAGACCCTGGAATAACTATTAAATTCTAATATTTGAAAACCAGCTATTTAGCAGTACCTGCACATACATTATTTCAAGTGTCTGCTGCTAGTAGCATAAATTTATCATAAATTTGACATTCAGAATTAAACTTTTATGATTCTGCCATCTCATATTAGTCTTGATTGTATAAATGCCGAAATCATAAAAGACAGATCTCCCTGACGACCCCACACGCACACACGCACACGTATTTCTTCAAAGCATAGGCTTGGTTAAAAAGATATGTGGAATATATTCTTAAAGTGATCTTTAACCTCTTTGATGTGGCTATAAACTGAAATATGCCTTTGCATTGAGTATGTTAGAGCGGCTCTGAGGAATTAAATCCATTTCACAAGTATGGAAATGGCATTTTTGAAGATGATAATCTTATGGAAACAAACTGGCTATCAACTGAATGTAGAATGGTATTTTTACTGTTCACTGTAATAATAATCAACTTCAAATGACAGGAATTATTTTGGACCACTCCTTTTCCCAAAGTGCTACCTTATCTAGAGATGATTTAAGATACTTTTGTATGACTAAAGTGTTCTCTAATGTGGCTATAAATGCCACAAGAGTACCAACATGACTGTTACTTACATGTTCAGCTATTCAGAGTTTGATACCTTTCTTAAAACTAAAGCTAAAATTACTTCAACCTAAGAAGATAAGCCCAGTGTGGTACCACACCCCTGTAATCCCATCACTGGGAGGCTGAGGAAGCATGAGGATTATTAGGAGTTGGAGGTCCATCTGGGCTACAAAGTGAGCTGAATGCCAGTTTCAAATACATAAAGATACTCTGTCTCAAAAGGACTATTTTCTTTTTTTCGTACTGAGAATCGAACTCTGGGCTTCGTGCTTGCTGGGCAGGCACTGTGCCACTGGGCTACATCCCCGGCCCTCAAAAGGACTAAAAACACTTAAGATGCAAATTTCATCAGCAGACATTGCTAGGTTAGATTTAAGTAGCCAGGCAGGTTGGCATGTTGTGTTGCCATAATCATATTTTTAATGGAATTTGTGTCAGTAGCAAAGTGGCAAAACTAAAGGCTACCAATCAAGACTTAGTTCTTGTTATACATACTTGGCTTAGCTCCAGCAAATATGACTATTACAATATAGGGCAATATTTGCAATATTGTGAGAACAAGAAGGGTTGATGTAAGACTGTGGAAAGGCAATACATATTCTAAAAGAAAACTCTTGTATCCAAGGTCAGAGAATAGAAGTTAGGGTTCAGACCATTATGGCTGCCCTTCTATAAGGATTTCCCCAAGGTTGCCCGCTTTAAACATTCTTTACTATGTAAGTTAAATTATGACAGCCACTATATATTTGAAACAAGACAGGTGACAATTCCCTTTATTATGTGAACTAATTAAAGGGCATGGCAGCCTTGAAATGTCTATACTTGAAGATGGGGTTAGAAGTGCGAATATATTTTTTTCCAAAAATGGATTCATTGGAATATGCATAAAAATAGTGAAGCATGCTGAAATGTATTAAGTCCTAATTTTGTCTGCCATGAGGAACAGAACATTAAGATTTTCCAAACTATGGAAATAAGCACATATATGAAAATAACTCATGTAATATTTTGATAACATGCCAATCTGCATTTGAACAACTTTTGCTGTATAATTCTAAAATGCACAGCATTCTGATATTTGTTTTGTATCATTTAGCTAATTTATAAAAGTTTGAATCCCCCCCTTTATATAATGTATAAGGGGAAAAAAAATTTAAAGCATTAAAAAAAAAAGCTGCTGGTACCCTTCAGGAATGTCAGTTGCCTTATATAAGGATAAATAGATCCAACAAGCACGTCTATAATACAAAGTAAACTATGATTTTATTGTGAAATTCTCATAGGTGGATGAGTATTTATTCTGTTCATTTCATTTTTACAATGATCTTACCCCTTATTTTTGTACCATGTATTTCAATTGCCTGTTTAGTGAAAAATCTTTAATTTTTGGCTTGTTTTTAACTTGAATTTTCTCATTTAAAAACTCCCCTAAAAATGTGTTGCTAACAGCCATATCTTAAGCACCCATGTCAAGAATGTTTTGGCTGTTACTTTACCCAAAAAAAAATAACCTTTGATCTCTGCCACTTCAAAATGCCAGTGTCAACAGGTCTCCCACAATAAAAGTAAAAAACCCAGGCTCCTGAAAGTCCTATTTAACTAAATTTTCACACATACAAGGATTTTGTTGAAATATTTATCTTTCATTTACCATTCCCACCTAGCAGTCATATTTCGGTTAATTTTCAGGGATATAATGTTGAAAATTGAGGCAACAGAGTTTCCTGCCTTGTACTGTGCTAGAGACCCCAGGCAATGCAACGTGTTAGGTAAGCACTCTACTACTGAGGTATATCCCCAGTCCCATATTTCCTGCTTTCTACTTTAATGGGTAAACACTCCAACGTGAATTCTACCCTTATGAAATGAAACAAATGATATGTTGACTCAACTCAGCATGGATGAAATATGAACATACTATTGACTGCTGATTAGGGTATGTTCCTCTTACCTCTATCATAGATCAATTAATAAAAATGTTGACAGTGAAGCCATTTCAAATGGTTTTAGAGAAAAATAATAGAAGTACATATTCTAACTTGCTTTCCATATAATTTGAGCTTCTTAAACCACTGAAGTTGGTTAAATCCCTAACACCACAGACACCTCCCTAACCTGTCTCTTTTATCAGGTCTATTAATTTGAAAGTCTACTATTCCCTGGCTGCACACAGAAATGGCTGTTCTGAGCATAATGAAATCCTATTTCCCTTTAACTATTAAGAATTAAAACAATACTTATCACCATACAGTTTGATATTACTTCCAATAAGTACAATATTTATTAAACATATCTTCAGTTGTTTTGTTACATAGTGTGCAACAAATTACAATATTCTGCAGCCACAAATTATATGCAGAGTTTGAAGAAACTATTAATCAGATAGTGTAATCTTTCCATTTATAACTCTACAAGGAAGAACTAGCAAATCAGGTCTTACATATAACATCTCACTAAACTTTATGCATGGAAAGTGACAGACACTGGTTGTGCTGTTTGATACAAAATGGCTGAACTTCATCTTCAGAAGACTAAACCTGACATCTAAACATGCCAATATAAACATCAAAACAAAATATATTCTAACCAACCACAGGAAACAGTCTGGTATCAGGAAAGCAACAAGGATTACACACATTATTTTATAAACCAGCACACAAAGGTTTAAAACAGTTCTGAAAATGAAGTTAGCTGTCTTGAGTCAAGGGAATAAAAAAAAAGTCAGTATTGACCATTTACAATCTCTGACCTTTGTGGAGACGGTAAGAATCTGTTGTAGTGCAGCTACATACAGTACAATTCAGGCAATTTTGTTTTTTCACTTGGGTTCAGATTGCAAATTCATTGCTGTGAGAAAAAGACGGAGGCAAATTTTAGCAGCAGCCTCCACCTGACTGCTTGACCGGAGTGCTCTGAATTTTAACGTTGGACTTCTCTGCGCCACCAGCTGTTGCTCCAGGGCCCATTCGTTTTTTAATCTCAGCTGCCATCGTCATGAAAGACTGTTCTACATTCGTTGCATTCTTAGCACTGGTTTCCAAAAATGGAATTCCAAGGGAATCAGCAAATTCCTACAGGAATAATAAAGCATATTGAAAAAAATATAAAAATTTTTTCAGTGAGTCCATTTCTACCACCTAAAATGCAAGGAAGGACGGTAGCCACATAGTACATGACGTGTCCCTGTCAAAGTATTCTGGTACACACGTTTTTAAGTTATGGTGGTTGTAGCCATCCATAATAGGATTCCATACCCGTTCAGAATTATAACACCTTCAAATTCAATATGAAAAACAAAAGTCACACAAATATACCTTTGCTGTTGTGTAGTCTACTACTTTCTTTGTAGTCAGATCACATTTGTTCCCTACCAACAACTTGTTGACGTTTTCACTGGCATAACGATCTATTTCCTGAAGCCACTGTTTGACATTATTGAAGGACTCCTAAAAGACAAGATATTTTTTTTCAAGTAATAATACAATTCTGCTTTCAAATAAACCCAACTGCTCTAATGATCACATGATACACAGAAGCACCCAAATAACCAATGAGAAGACTAAAAAATGTACAACAGGGCCAGGGATATAATTCAGGGCACAAGTGCCTGCCTGACAATCACCAGTTCCTGAGTTCAATTCCCAATAGCATAAAACAGAAAAAGAAAAATTATGACATAAGAAATGACGTGTATTAAATGAGTAATAAGCTAGAACCTGAAATGTGAGTGAAGACAGAAAATGCTATATTTGAATGGAAAATACAGCTTAATATTTTTGTTTAGGTTCAGTTTCTGTGCAACATGGTCCCACTACGTAGTCTAGGCTGGTCTAAAATCTGTGATCCTCCTGCCCTGGCCTCTCAAGTGCTGAGAGTATAAGTGTACACCAACCACCAGGCCCAGTGCAATTCAGGCAGCTCTGATAGGAAAACAGTAATGATCAGGCAAATTCTTGTTCATGCTTAAAACTAAGAATACTATTTCTTGTCCATATAATCAGTTATTTGATGATAAAGGTAACCAGAATCCCTTGTTCAATTAAATGCTACTAAATTTTCTGTTTACTAAATAAAGGAAAATGCATTTTATGTGATTCACAGTTGTCTTTGGAGGTACACAGTTTTGTTACAAAAAATACTGATAGTTTATGTGAAAGTAAAAATCCCAGCACTTGAGTCTGAGGCAGAAAAGCTAATAGGAGCCAGCCTCAGTGACTTAATAATACTATCCCTCAAAATGAAAATGGCTACAGATGGGCTGCAGAGATAGCTCAGTGGTCCAAGCACCTGCCTAGACAAGTGCAAGGACCCCAGTTTTATCCCCAGTACCCTATGCCTTACCAGCCCTGCCCCAGGCAAGCCAAGCCAGCCACCAAGACCAGGCATGGTGGCAGCTAAAACAGGAGGATTACTACAGTACAAACTGTAGTTGGGACTAGAGATATAGCTCAGACCTAATGTCCTGGGTTTGTTCCCCAGCATAAAAGGGGTGGGAGGCAGAGACTAGAAAGAATGAATCTGACATTTATCAGAGTGGATTCTCTGTCACTTTAACAATCTTCTCTTGGAACTTACCTGATCTGTCACATCATACACAACTATGATGCCATGAGCTCCTCTGTAATAACTGGAGGTGATTGTTCGAAATCTTTCTTGGCCTGCTGTGTCCCACTATTGCAAATCAAGAAAACCAAACAATTTAATTAAACTAGAATTGGAGGAAAGTACAAAAAAAAAGCTTAAGTTTTCATGGTTGTGGAGATTACCAAGACTTGATACGGAAATATCCTGTAATGCTCAATATTAAACTATGCAAGTGTCAAATACCCAAGTTTTTTAAAAAGCTAACGTGGGGGCCGGCAAGATAGCTCGGCGATTTAAAGTGCTTAGGCAAGCTTAGGCAGACATAGAGGACAACAGTTTGATGCTCCACAAAAATGCCACAGCAAAAAAACAAAAAATTTAAAGAAATAAAAAGCTAATAATGCCTACTTAGTATTTAGCTGGTGGTGAAGATCCCAAACTGTTGTTTTTTGTTTTTTGGTTTTTTTTTGGTATGGGGAATTGAACTCAGAACCTTGTCAGGGGGCTGGGGAGATGGCTCAGTGGAATAAGCACTTCCCTGACAAGCACAAGGGCCTGAGTTCAATTCCCCAGTTCCGCCAAAAAACAAAAACAAAAAAAAGAACCTTGTCAGGCAGGCGTTTGTGCCACTGAGTTATACCCCAGTCCCTGATGTAGGTTTTTCTATTCCCTACCTACATCATCCTAGGCATGAATGTAGAAACAGATCATCTTGGTTAGGAATGTGACTAGACCCACAGCCTCATGAACAGAGTGCAGTCTCACACAGCACTAGCACATTTCAAGATCTTGGAAAGCAATGAAAGGATCTAAATCAGATGGCAACCAGTCAAGATAGTAGTCTAACCATCTCAAGGCTATTATTTAATACTAGGAAAAATAATAAATGACTCCAAGCCTTTATAAAACTTACTATGGGGCCAGGGAGATAGCTCAATAGAATAAGCCTGGGTTCAATCCCTTGTTCGAGGGGAAAAAAAAAAAAACTTAGGGCCAGCCAAATAGCTCAGCACATTAAAGCACCTGCTTAGGCAGATGCAGGGGCCTGTTCCAGCCCCGCCCCTGGGGCACACTGAGAAGGCAATTGAGAAGGCGTGGTGGGTCATGCCTGTAATCCCAGCTCTTGGGAGGCTGTAAACAGGTAGATCACTATGAGTCTGATTGAGTAGTGAGACCCTGAACACTCTTGTAGACTTCCCTAAAAATACAACAACAACAAAAAGAACAACTTCAACCTTTAGGCTCCAACACCCAAAACACATTATGGTTGGGATCCAACACAGTCATGCCCCACACCCCAAGGCTCACTGATGTGTTTTTTTCCAAGCAACTGGATCACAAGGTTTTAACTTTAGTGGATTGAGATTATAACCTGATGGAAACACAAAACTGGTGGTAGAGAAGTGACGTTGGAGACTATCTAGTGCCTTTCCCCTTCAAGGCTTTTTAATCCTCTCTACTTCTTTGTTTCCAGGTGCAAAGTGGCTTTCCTTCCAAATCATGTTTCTACCTTGTCACAGACCTAAGCAATGGAGCCACTGACCATGGACTGAAATACCATGAGTCATAATAAACCTTTCCTCTAAGCTGTTCTTCCTCAGGTCTTTGTTGACAGTAATGAAAAGCTAACTACATTAACACTCTAAGTAAAAAAAAAAAGATAAAGTTGTCAGCAGGTATGGTGGCATATGCGTATAATCCCGGCATTTGAGAGGTAAAGATAAAGGATAGTGTTCAAGGCCATCCTAAAGCTACAGTCAACGTTTGCCTTTCATAGTTTTTTTTTTTTTTTTTTTTTTTTTTTCCCCAAAAAAAGACTTAAAAATATCAAGAATCACTATAATCCCATGAGGTTGAGGCTGGAGGATTGCTGAGTTCAAGGCCATCATAGGCTACAAAATGACTTTAAGGTCAGCCCAAACTGCACAGTAAATAAGATCCCCCAGCTCAAAACAGGACCAGGAAGATAGCTCAGTGGAATAAGCACTTCCCTGGCAAACCCAAGGGCCTGAGTTCAATCCCCAGTTCTGCCAAAACAAAAACAAACCAAAGGAGTAAACAAAGGGTTTAAGGTGTACTTCAGTGCTCCCTGGGTTCAATCCTGAATACCATTAAGAAAAAAAAAAAGTACAGATGGAACATAATCAAAGCATTCCATTATAGACACAACTCACTTTATGCAATTGTTCAAAGGGTTTAAATGTTTGTATAATAATAATAATAATAATAATAATAATAAAACGTAGCCCTCAAGATAGCTCAGCAAACTAAGCCCTTGTTTAGGCAAGCTCAAGGACCAGGGTTCAATCCCTGGCAGCACAAGCCACACTGGCCCTGTCCCCAGGCATGATGAGCAGGCCACCGCTGGGGAGGCCACCGCTGGGCATGGTGGCGCATGCCTGCCCAGGGTTAGAGAGGCTCAAAACAGGATCCCTACAAGTTTGAGCTGCACAGTGAAACCCTGTATCAAATACATGAAAATAAATACCTTATTAATGTTTGTAAAACACCTAGCAGTGCCTGACTAAAAGTTGCTCAATAAAATGTTAGTACCCTTCCTTGTCCAAGAGCTTCCATTTCAAAAATAGCACAAGAGGACCAGGGAGATAGCTCAGCAGTCTAAGCACCTGTCTGGCAAGCACAAGGACCCAGGTTCAATCCCTAGTACCCCAGGCCATGCAGGTCCTGAAACTCAGACACACCATACCAGCCAGTGAAACTGGACATGGTAGCACGAGCCTGTAATAGCAGTGCTGGGAAGGCTGAGACAGAAGGATCACTATGAACTACATAGAGAGACCTTGTACCAAATAAATTCATAAAAGATAAAAAATGGTAATAAAAATAATGTAAGGGAAAAAATTTTATGTGACTAAAAGTTAACATTCAGCTAAGAAATAGCATTCAAAGAGTGAAATTTCTCACAACTTTTTGCCACTCTTTTTTTTTTGGATACTGAGAATCTAACTCAGGACCTTGTGCTTGCCAGGAAGGTGCTTGTGCAGCTCAGCTACATCCCTGGCCAATCTATTTGCTACTCTTTCTTTCTTTCACTCTTTTTTTTTTTTTAATTTTTTTGGTGGCCTGCTCAGCTTGTCCTAGGCATGGGGCTGGCCTAGAGCTGGTGCAACATGTGCTGCTGGGATAGAACTGTAGTCCCGGCTCTTGCCTAACCAGGCACTTCAGACCACTGAGCTATCTCGCTGAATCCTCTTTGCCACTCTTGAAAACTGTCCTGACTCAATATCCTAGCAGTAGTATTAGTATCTTCCCTTGTAAGGAGGTCATTATTTATAATCTCAATTCTATTTGTGTGTCTGGTGCAGTGTAGACACTTCTATAGATGCTTTGTGAATGGACAATCACAGAAAGAGGTCGTTTATTGTATACTACCCCAAACTGAGTCTGCCCTACATTCCTTTTTTTATTATTATTATTTTTTTTTTTTTTTTTTAATTTAGTACAAGGTCTACAGGGTCTCACTACATAGATTTGGTTCATAGCGATTCTCTTGTTTTCAGCCTCCCATGTACTGGGAATACAGGCATGTGTCACCACACCCAACCTCAATTGCCCTGTCAGTGTGCCCAAGGGGCAGGGGCAGCATGGTAGGTCGGGGATCCATGCCAGATATCAAATCCTGGCCACTGGGCTCTGCTAAGCAGACACTTTAGTCCACTGAGCTAACTGACCAGCAACTACATTCTTGAATGTTTTATAATCACTAACTCTGATAAACACCCAAGGGCTGGGGAGATGGCTAAGTAGAATAAATGCTTCCCTGATAAACCCCCAGATATCACAACTAAACAGAAAACTAAAAAGAAAACAAAATTTTAAATTTCACGGAATCACAACTTTGCCACTCTTGAAAACTAGAATGGTATTCAAGAGACCCTATAGACTTTGTACTAAATTAAAAATAATAATAAAAAATATAGGGAGAGTCAGTCTGGCAGTATACAATAAAAGGACTTAGAACTTTTTAAATTGTGATACAGTAACAGGTAAAATTTGCACTTTATTTTTGAAACACTGGGGCTGAGGAGATGGCTCAGTGGAATAAGCACTTCCCTGGCAAGCGCAAGAGCACAAGTTCAATCCCCAGTTTTGCAAAAAAAAAAAAAAATGCAAATCATGCTGATGATATAGCTCAGTGGTACAAAGCCCTTGCCTGGCAAGCAAGTTCCGGTACCAAAAAAAAAAAAAGAGAGAGAACATAAAGAAAAAAAGGCAAATCTGCTCTTTACTAAGTAATATGGCTATTGAGACATAGTTCCCTTTAATTAGACTTTAATGTTCTCTAGTGAGTTAATGAAGAGACTTGAGACCCTGAAGCCAAGAAATAATTTGAAAACCAGTTAAAATTTAGAATGTTTATCTCCTGTTTTCCTTATTGTTTTTTTGAAAACAAGGTCTTATATAAACTCAAGCTAGACTTGAACTCACTATGTAACCCAGGTTGGCCTCAAACTTCTATTAATCCTCCTGACTCGGCCTCCAAAAAAAAGGCTGGGATTACAGGCATGCACAACCATCACATTTTAACAAAATGTACTTATGAAAGGCAATGGAGTAGCTCAAATTGCAAGTTTTCCAAAAACATGCTTCAGCTGACCAAACTTAGATACAGAAGAAATCTGGCTTCAACTCAGTATTATAATCATTACAGGTGAAACACACCTGTAATCCTGATCACTTGCAAGTTCAATGCCATCCTGAATGAACCACACCAAGTTCAGTGCCTGCTTGAATATTCAAGCAAGACCCTGTCTCAAAAAAGTAATGAAGAGTAACTACAGGGCTGGGGAAGATGGCTCAGTGGAATAAGTGTTTCCCTGGCAAGCCCAAGGGCCTGAGTTCAATCCCCGGTTCCACCAAAAAAAAAAAAAAAAAGAGTAACTACAGAGGTAACCACTGTACTTTTTAAAGAAGGGGGGTTTTCCAATTAGCTCAGTTAAGTGTACAAAAGCAGTCACGTGCAGAATACCATGGTGATTCTCAGCTCCAGATGCCTTACCAGACCTGACCTTAAGGCAGCCTGAGCCAGCCAAAACAAAAAAGAAAGAAAAAAACCCTTTAAAGAAAGGGTACTTGCCAGGTGGTGTGTGCCTGTAATACCAGCAGTTGGGCTTAGGCAAGAGTATCACTGCAACTTCAAGGTCAGCCTGGAGCTCATAGTGAAATAAGGCCAGTATGAACTATATGCAAGACCCAGTCTCAAAAAACCCTAAATAAACAGGGCACCAAATATGGAAAGGAAATTCTCACTGAAAAAAATCAACTAAGTGATCTATAAGTAACCTTTCCAAGCAGGGTGTGGTATACTAGCATATGACTGTTATCTCATCACTGTGGGAGGCTGAAGCAAGGGGGTCTCAAGTTCAAGGAAGTTGCTGATTCTATCTCAGGTGAACAAGTTTTAAAGGGATTGAGATATAGCTCAGTGCAAAGGTCCTGGGTTCAATATTTAATACTGCAGGGAAAGAAAAAACAAATATATGTACATGTTTCAAAAAAGACACTCAAATCTTATAGAGACCAATCATCACAAGTTACATATTATATCAGGCTGGCATGGAGAGTTCTGCAATATTCTTTATGTTCCCAGTATAAAGTTGACCCCATTAACTTGTTCTCCAGTTCAAAATATTTCAAATTATGTCTGTTAAGTATTCTGAGATCTATTTCAGATTACAAGTATGTTTACTTGTATCAAAAGTCAATGTCATCTTTTGTCATGTATTTCACTAGATTCATCTAAGAGAACCAATAAAAAAGTAACAACTTATCAAACGTTCACTCACCTAGACATGTCACACTGTCGATAAACTTACATACTGCTCAACAGTTCACAAAGGATTTCTCAATCTCAAATACATAGAACTTGTAACTATTTTATAAATTAATAAATCAGGTATCATTACATTCACTATTCATACATACATTTATTTATTTATTTTTGCAGAACTGGGGATTGAACTCAGGCCCTTGTGCTTGCCAGGGAAGCACTTACTCCACTGAGTAAGTGGAGTTTTTCTTAAGTATCAAGACTAAATCTGTATCATCTTAATCCAAATTTATGACTCCTTCCAGTTCAATGTGGTACTGGTTCCACAAAAAGAGCAGTTGCTGGTTTCCTGTATTATATTAACAGCCCACTCTAAAAATTTCCAAGGTAGGCACAATGAAACGTAATCCCAGCTACTAAAGAGGCTAAGGCAGAAGCATTGCAGTTTGAGGCCATCCTGGCAAGATAGTGAGAAACCATCTCAATCTCACTTTTTTTTTTTTGAGGCACAGTTTCAAATACACTACTTAGGCTGGCACTAACTCATAATCCTCTCATCTTCCCCCCTCCTTTTATTTTAGAGGATGAGTTGAGACAAGTTCTCACAATGTAGTTCAGGCTGCTCTTGAATTCATGATGATCCTCTTGCCTCAGCAACCCAAGTGCTAGGATATAAGAATACACTACAACGCTCTAGATTTTTTACTTTATTTCTGGGATAGATTTTTACCAAATTGCCCCCAGGGTGTGCTCAGACCTGGCATCTTTCTACCTTAAGTCTCCCACACAGCAGGGATTATAGGCATGTGCCATCATGCCCAGCTGATATTTACAGATATGACCATACTGGCAATACTTATAGTCACATTAAAGAAACACAACTATCGCAATTGCCAATATTTGATTAGGCACTGGGGACATGAGAATGGATAAAGGGGTAAGACCACACAGGGACACAACACTGGATGACTTGATTCTATCAGTAATTTTAGCCAAATCACTGTTTCTCAGAGTAAAATGACTATATTAAAAACGGTATACCTATCAGGTATGGTGGTGACCACATATAATCCCATCACTTGGGAGGCTGAGACAGGAAAATCACATTGAGTTCAACAAACTACAT
>PVKA01018200.1:0-44304 GCA_004027165.1 Ctenomys sociabilis
TCTTCTGGATGGTTAACAACCTAAGATCACAAGTCAGAGTTGGAGAAATAGAAGAGCCACAAGGCCAGCCAACATTTTGGCCCTAGCCTTTCAAGGTCAGCGAAGACTTAGGACATAGGAGAACCTGTACTGCAACATCATGAAACTCAGGTGAGCTCCAAATTTTCTGAACAAGGAGATTATGGAGCCACAGAGGAAAAAGATTGAAGTTCTATAGTGTGCCTGGGGAGCGTCACATGAAGGGAAAACTTTCTCTCAAGCTCTCACGGAGAGCAAACTGGTCAAGTATTGGCCGTGACTCATCCACATGGATGACACAAAGGATCTAAAGACAGAAATCTTGAATTGCAGTTTATTTGTTAAGAAAAGTAAATAATTACAGAATATAAATGCTTACAGTGACCTTAGCCTGCAAATGAACAGTTTCTTCATAAAGATTCCGTGCCTGGAGACACAATATATCTTTTCACATCCATTCAAGCTTTACTTTTTGTAATAAAGATATGGCAAAAGTGTACAATATATCTGGGCTGTACAATTTTGAAAACTTTGCAGCACACAAATCAACTACAGCACTACTTCCCTTTTTTGCCATTTGATGGGAGTGCAGTGAGTTTGACAATTTTAAGTACAAGGTAATAAATTGGAGACTAGATGTAAAAGGAGCGGAGGTCTTGGTTCTCAGTGGAACAGATGAAGCTAGAGCTGCAAGGGAGCTATAATCTTAGTGACTGATTTATTTATTTTATTTCACCCCAGAAAAACCACTATCATTTTATCTTTATAATCTCCCAACTGTGATAATGTGAATTTGAGAATAAAATATTCTGAGCTCTGTGTGAGAGGAGCGCTGTCATTTAGAACTCTTGAGTGATGCAGATTTGCCCATCAGGTGAGTGACATAAGGTTCTCTAATTGGCACAGGAAAGAAGTCTTTCCCTCACGTGGCTCTGGCTTGAGCACATGTCCTCAGAACCCAGCCACATGTGTCTTATGCCTTTCTCTGCCTTAGCAATTTGTGAGAGCAAGTTTTCTGCTTGGCTAGTGCACAGCTCTCTGTTCCTTATCAACTTGGCAGCTGAGCCCCAGCTGCCATCCTTGTAGAGCAAAGCCTGAGCTGCTTCCACCTGCTCTCTCCCCTCTGCTATTGGAAGCCAATCAGAAAACACTGATCAGGAGATACTCAGGTGACAGAACAGCTTCCTTTGTAGTCACTGATGAAGCAAGTAATAAGGATGCAGCAGATTCAGCAAAGGAGGAGGCCTTTCTAAAGTGGATGGGAAGTCTACAGAGCCAAAACTGAGTAAGGATGTGGTCTGAAGGGGATTGCAAAAGCCAATGCCTGCTGCCTTTCCCTGGGCTTGGCTCCCCATGGACTTTTACTGGATTTTAGTGACTAGACAATACTTCCCATAGAAACACTTCTCTTGCAAATCATGGGGAAGGAGAAGAACAGAAAAATATAGCATTTACACATGATTTTCATCAAAATTAAAGTTTATTGCAGCACCAGCATAATGGTTGCTACTAACATCACCATGTCCACAACATAGGGATTTTTTAACTCGATGAACAGCAATATTAGTATTATAATATGAGTTTATTTCATTCAATACCTGCAGTACATAATGGTAAAATACCTTGCCCAAAGTCATAAATTGAGGTAACGGCAGATAGAAGAAACTTCTCTGTTTTATGACTTTAGCTGTGGACATTTCAACAACATCTTTCTACATTTTCATTTAATTGACAATTCAATGGTAGGAAATAATTGTTTCAAAGATAAATTATTATTTTCTTGGTGTTGTGCAAATTATCTTTTGCACTATTTTTCATGCAGAATATGAGAATCACTTTCAGATTCCCCCTCAAACTTTTACTCATGTCCCATGACCCTTGGGACTTTGCTTTTAGGATATTTTTGTGTTTTCTGATTCTTCCAGCAGCACCAGGAAATGTCTTAAATTCCCTAAAGAGACAGATAAAACCCCAGACATTGACATTTGTAATACTGCCCAGTGTCTGTCAAATGCACATGCCAAGGAGACATGCAGAATTCCTCATTTCAACAAATATTTGTCAGAAATCAGTGTATGCTATGAGGGTGATTTACTCCATAGGACCTCACATCACAGAAAACGTGCAGATTGATTGGCCAGAAAGTGGTGTCTGCAGAACAATCCATGTGCCTTCAGAGCAAGACTTAAAATTGCTGTGGTCTTTTATATTTTCAAAGACTCTCACAATCATGCATTATTTAGATTCAGGTAGAGCTCTGGAACTGGTAGCCCATGCTGAGCACTTTGTGGGGAGGAAGGCAAGTCAATAATAATACATCCCGCAGTTATGGGAGGTCTAGCATCCCAGTTTGGCCCAGGTCTCTGATTACACCAGCATCTCTGCCTACTTGAGACCCAGACTTGATTAGTTTATTTTTTCACCAATACCCAATGGAGTCTAATATATGCCTGCCACTATATTAAATGTTGGAGATTCAGTGGAGCAAATAAAACAAGGTGACACACAAGGTTGTTGATATCATATTCAAGATGGGAAAGGGGAGTAATTAGCATTCAAACACCTAAATAAGGTGATTTCTGAGAGTCTTAAGTGATAGAAGGAAACCTGAGTGAAGGCAACAAAGTTTCTTTTGATAGGAAAGTTGAGGAAGGTCATTCTAAGGAGATGGCCTTTAAGTTGTCAGTCCCTTCTCTGGGCAGAGCCATTCTTGCAGAGATCTGGGGAGAGTTCTCTTGACTTAAGAAGAGAAGGAGATTAGAATGTCCCTGGGAAACAAAAAAGCATATGAGTGTGGTTGTTTAGGACAAAGAGGGTATAATAAGCAGAGGGCCATCTCTGGCAGTGATTTTGCTAGGACTGGAGAATGGCTTCCTCTACATAGTCAGGTAAAGTACAGTTTGTTTCTTACTCTGGATCTAATAGCATAGATTTCATGCATTTGTACCTTTTCTATGTCAGCACCAGATGTCGTGGTGCACAGAAGGCCATGGGCATGTTTATTAGGCCAGATCAACTGGACATGTTTTAAATATGGAGATAAGAATATAAGACAAGTTCTACTCATGCTTGGGGTGCCAGAGGAGGCCTCTAAAGTCCGATCGATGCAGGGAACATACAAAGCATGCTGTTTTATTGCAGAAAGAAAAGCAAATCTCAGGGAAGAGGATTTGAATCTTGTTTTCCTCTTGAATCACTCAGTATTTTCCAGTTTTCTAGTAGGATTTCCGTCATGACTAGTGAGTCTGCTTGTAACCTAACAACCTTTCACAAACTGCATTTCCAGTGTTAGTTTCTTTGCTAATGATTAAAACCTTGTACAAATTGACCTGGAAATTGTTCCCAGGAGAGGTTACTTTTCAGAAGTAATCCTGGAGTACTGGAATGGGTTTTCTAGCTTGGTTGGTGATGAAGGCAATGAACATCACATACTCTTAGAACTAAGACTCTCCTAGCTTTTGGCAACCAGAACCATTTATGTTTTTATTTATTTATTTATTTATTTTTGTGAAACTGGGGATTAAACTCAGGCCCTTGCACTTGCCAGAAAAGTGCTTATTCTTCTGAGACAACTCCTCAGCCCTGGAAACATTTAATTGTCCCCTGTGTCTATCTGAAATGAAGTACCCAATGAAGGTGAACCATTGGAAGATTGAGTGAGGTATGCCATGTAGAGATTGTTAAATTCAAGATTGTGGCTAGACCTGAGCATGCTTAAAGACACTAGGAAACTCAAAGGTTACCAACACAGATTTTCTGTGAATATTCCAAAAGACACTTTTATGACTGTGTTAAAAATATCTCCTTCCTTGCAATCTAGAGGCTGTAATATTTTTCCTTCTAGTTTCATTCAAAAGGCTGTTACAAAGGGCTCCATGATTATAATAAGCTCATTTAAGTTTAGAGGCTCATGAAACCTTTCATGAGAAGTTTAGAGTACCCACTGGGCAAGCAGATGATCTGGAAAATCAGAATGCTATCTTAAGGAATGCTTTGGGGAAAAAAATCAGTGTTCCCCAAACCCTTCCTTTTTCTATTTTTAATAGCATGCAAATACCCATTAAAACATTTTTTAAATGAAAAAAATCTTGCTTTTTTTAAAATCTGAAGTGACTTGTCTTTCCAAAGACTCGGACTAGCATCATTTATAATCACCTGCAGGAGGAAACTGATTCTCCCCTGATCTTAAGGCCAATCTTCACTATTTCAAGATTTTCATTTAGTACCAGACTTCCAATGCATGGTTCAGAAGTCAGAACAAGCGAGAATTACACATTGTGAAGATAAATCCCCTCCTCCAAGTTTTAAAACATTTTTCCCATAAGATTATGAACAATATGTGTAGAAACACAAATACAGTAAGACTTAACTTATGAATACAAGTACATGGAACAATTTTTTTAAATGAACAAAGGTCCTGAACTGACAGGACCTAAACTCCCCCAAAGACATGCAAATGGTGTGCAGATATATGACAAAAATCTCAGGGTCACTAATTGTCAAATGTGAGAAAATGAGACCAGGCTTCAGTGTCTAACACAGTCAAGCTGCCTGAGTCCTGAGATAAGCATCCTAACTGGTTCATGTCAGCTATTAGTCATTAGGCGACCTTGTGTCACATGACACTAAAAATAACCACCTCCGCTGTGATGGTGGGGGTGGTCTTGCCAACCAGGCAGACAGGCCATCCCTTACCCAGCTCTCCTCTTTTTTGTTATATTTTCCTCATTCCTGCCACCCTTTCTACTCTGGTGCAATGGAACACACTGAAAGGCCAATGGATCCCTATGTTTCACTAATGATCAGGAAATACAAAATGACATCAACATGAGATATTGCCTTATATCTGTGAATGGAGAGGTAAGAAACAGGGAGGAAGACTTTTTTTTATGGAAAAGATCCAGGAAAGAGTTGGAAAGGCAGGACAATGAAGACTAGTGAGAAAAAGGAGTTAATAATCTAATCTATCTAATCTATCTATCTATCTATCTATCTATCTATCTATCTATCTATCTATCTGTCACCATCAAGTCTTGCTGTCCTGAAAGTAAATGTAGTTACTATGTATCACAAATACATAAACACTTGACAATTAAAAAATAAATAAATAAATATGTACACACCATATGATCCAGCAATCCTACTTCTGGGAATTTATCCAAAGGAATTGAAATCAGTTTATCCATGATACATTTCAATTCCCATATTCATGACAATATTATTCACAGTGATTAAGATATAGTAGCAAGCTAAATATCCATTAAATATTTCTTTTACTTAAGAAAAAATACATATTACACATAGATAGTGGAATACTATTCAGTCTGAAAAAAGAATAAAAAAATTAAAAAGGATGAAGTTCTGTTACTTGTAGCAAGATGGATTAATGTAGAGGATTTTATGCTAAGTAAAATAAGGCAGATACCGAAAAACACAAGCAGTGGTACCTTGGTTCACAAATTAAATCTTTTCAGGATTCTGTTTGCAGGATTTTTCATGAAAGAATTAAGTTTTTGCGCAGAGGGACTGTTGCACTGCATGATGCCACTTATATGTGCCATTTGAAAAGCTTCCACTCATAGAAGTAGACAGGAGACTGGTTGCTACCCAGAGCTGGGGTGCACACAACGGAGAGAAGTTGGCAAAAGGCACTGACTTTCGGTGACATCGGTGTTCTATCACACAGGATAAATATGATAGCTAATCTTGATTTTGTTTTTGTATTTCAGAAATGCTAATGTAGATTTTAAATATTCTCATTACAAAGAAATGACAAATAGGTGAGGTGATGGCCTTCCTTCCCTGGTGTACTTTACACACATACTGTATCAACCCATCACATAAATATTTACAGTTATTATTGGGAAGTGAAGATAATATTTCAAACAAGCCAGTTTTAAAGGTTTGCAACTAGTAGGCCTTAGCACACATGCAGTTGATGTCTCCATGCCCTCTGGTATTAACTTATTATTGCATTGAGTGGCACATTCCAAGGATGGCAATGCTTTGATCACAGACATGAAGAAACTAGCATTAATCCTTCTATTCTGTGCTTGTTACTATTGTACTTTTCAATTGTGTTTAACACTTGCCAGAATAAAACAGTGCCTATTGTCAGTTGCACTGTTTTTCTTTGGTAAGTGTATATTTTTATTCATAGAATAAACATCTTATTCAATTGAAATGATATCTTTAAAATAAAAATGTAGCCCTTGGATTGTGAAGAGTTTTACAATGAAACAACTATGAATGCTCATGATTGTTAGTATTTCTAAAGCCATGTTGTCACATAAAGGAAACATTAATAAAAGGCCCTCTCTGTCTACTAAACACATGATTTTATGTGCCTTTTCTTGGAGAAAAGAGAAGAGATAAGTGAAGCATCTTTTAGTTTGAGATCCTGATTTGAAGAAGCACTGTGTCCTAAGAAGACATCCCTCACTTGCTTCTGTGGACGAAGCCTGGAAAACCCTTCGATCACATGCCTTCTGCTTCTGTGCTTTGTAGAGTCTCAAGTGCCTGTGCTTAAATCTCTTCTACAGAAATAGTCATTTACTACAAATAATAGCTGTCTGTGGTTGGGAGTTTCTTACTCCAACAGGGGAGATCAAAGCCAACTCTGAGGGGCTGCTGTATTAAGTCTGCTCTTACCTGATCAAAATGTTCTTCTTACTTCGAAAATATCAATCCCCACATCACACAACCTAATTCCATAGAAACTCTACCCATCTTTACCTTGTAGTCGAAAATTCCACTTTTTTAGTACAAAGCAGATTTTCAATAAAGGCAATATAGCATAATTTCTTTGGAATATAAGAGAAGAAATGATTCAAATATTAGCAGAGAAAAGGATGTAAAATGCATTTATCCTATCATGTCCCACCACAATAACTCACCCATTTATCTAAGAAACGTAAAGATGGAACAGTCTTGATAAATATTTGGGGGAGGTGACATTAGTGGGTCAGCTCAATGGAAAAAGCTTCATGACTAGTTGGTAGCTCAAAGTTCAAAGCTCCTGTTGGTGGGAGGCTTTGCTGGTGCAATGGGTTCCTTGATTTTTGGAGTAACTGTAGGATTTCTGCTTGGTTGAGACAAAAATTTGGCATTTAGCTAGATTCCTAAGGTGAAGTACATTTATAATGCCACTCTTTCAACAATATTTGTATAGTGAGAAAATTCCCATCAGCCAGAAAGCAGCCTGGGCAAAGAAACCTGACAGAAAACACAACTCCCATGTAATTCTGACCTGAGTCCACTTCAAAAACCCAGAAAATATGAGGATGATACTGGGTAAATACCGATAAGTTCTCTGGAAATCCCACAGCCAACCTGGAAAAGTGTTGACTGGGACAAGAATAATATGCAGCAAAGGTTTTCAAGGCATTTGAGCTAATGTTAGTTTCTGAAGTGGCATTTCATCTACTCGGTAGGGTGTGTGCTGGGGCTAAAAATTCCACTTTCCCCTTATGATTAAGTCCATGGCTGAGGCCTATAAAGCAGAAGACAGACCAGCATGAGAAAAGCAGACACATGTGCTCATTGCAGGTTTTGCAGGACACAAGAGACTTAGTAGCAGTGTGAGACAGAAGTGAACAGGAAAATCAACTTGATGCTAAGCCAGTGAGGGAGTGTCTGGCAGTGGGGAAGCGTGATAGCACAAATAGGGACTGCTCTGCTAGAAGCTAGAAAGATGTAGCAAGGCTTGCACATTCAGATTCCTCCCTGTGTCTCTAATTGGAGTGTGGGTGTTCCTTCCCTTGGGGCATAGAGTGAACATCCTCACACAAGTATTATAGGACTTGTCTTTGAGGAAGGCCAGCTGGACTCTACGGCTTGCTTTTTAGAGTCCAAGGGAAAGGTGAGAAGGAACACCTCCTGCTGCTGCTTTTACAAATGTGAGGTGGCATTTTGGGGAGTGTGGGGCTAGCATGTCCTGATCCCATCATAAGACACAGGGAATCATTTGATAAATTTTGGTCCCAAGTCTGCCTCACAGGAGTCTCAGGTGCATCTCAAGCCCACCCCATGTTTGTTGCCCAAGTTTGTGTAGAAGAGGAAATGAAACTGTCAACAGCTGGCATGTGGCCCGCACTGACTTTCTGGTTTGTAAGTAGAATTCACCTAAGGAAAGACAAATTAATACTAAAGTCTACTTACAGCTGAGGACATTGATGAAGGCTGTGCCCCACTTAGGCTTTGAAGGAGGTGGGCATGGCTAATGTTATCACAAGTTCACCAACTCTCACTTTGTTGTTACAAAGGAAAAGTAAGTTCAAAATTGTACAGCTCTGTGGCTCCCTGAATTAGGTTACCACTTCAGTCCGTCAAGGCTTTTGCAGATAGGTTCCTTCATCATGGTGAATCGAGCAAGGTCCTGAGATTCAGTGTCAAGTCTCTTGTGTCAGCTTTGCACAACTGAGCACAGTTTGGCTCTGTGATTTGCTTTGTTGTGTTTTGTTTTGCTCTTTTTTATGGTTCTGTAGACTGAATCCACAGCTTTTGCTGAGCCTATACCTTTTTTTATTTCATGACAGGATCTGGCCAAGTTGCTAAGATGCCCAGGCTGAGCTCAAGTTTGTAAGCCTCCGGTCTCAGCCTCCCAGGGAACTGAGATTATAGATTTGCTCCATCATATCTGTCTTTTTTTTTATCTTGTTATTATAGATACAAAAATAGTTACCAATTTAATCAATCATATTATATTTCTTTGCATTTTATTACAAGGCATTAACTCCTGCATGTGGCTTAAGTCCTATCACTGAACTATAAAAACATTTCTCTTCTAACTCAGTGCACTCCTCTTGGGTGAGTTTATGTTCCTGGATTAGATGTGCATCCAAACCTCATGGATTCTGAGGCTCCTGACTAGGTATCTCCCATGGACAAACTAGTTTTATACCTGAGAGGAAATGCCATTAGCTTCCTGGGGGCAATTCAGCCCTGTCATATTCCTAGCTACCCCAATAACTTCTCACTCCAAACCAGCCTTAGCTCAGTAAATGCAACAAAACACAACACCAACTCATACAGTCAGACACTGGGTGGCATAACTATCAGGATCGAGAAGCTCAGAATCCTGCCTACTAGTTTTCTTCTAAAGTTGGAAACAAAATCTTGTATAAGACACATAGCATCCGTACGCCCATATTATATCACCTGCAAAGTAAGACATTTTAAAAGAAAAGACTTAACATTGAAGAACTGGGTCTACCACTTATAGACTGTATAATCTTGACTTTTATTTGTAAAATAACGTTAATAAAAAATATAAGGTACCAAAGATTTTCTTTGGAGAAGACTCCTCATAAAGGAATAAAGACCGAAATATATTTTCAATGTGTAAGACATAAAAATGCTTGCTTGCTATTATGATATATATATATGTCTAAGTTTTTAATTCATTCTAAGTTTTGATTGACATGCAGTGTTTGTATGTATTTATGCGAAAAAATGTGATGTTTCATATATGCATTCTTTGGGTAGTTAAACTCAGGGTGATCTGTAGATCTACCAACTTAAAACTTCATCATTTCTTTCTAGTACTTTTTAAAAACTCTACTACCCTGCCTCTGTGGATATGAGAAGAGAAATTTAATTGTCAAGGAAAACAGAATAATCTTTCTGGATCTTTTTTGGCTGTTATAAAAATCAGGAATTGAGAAGGGCTCTGTTCTCAAAAAAAAAAAAAATCAAACAAAAGTTATAAATCATAATCTACAATTGAGAGGCTACAGTCCAGGCGAGAAGGAGAAAATTCTTGGATTTCTCCTTTTTACCACCCCAGCAGTGGATCTTTGTTAGGATCCCGTTTAATTCAGCACCAGCTCCCTGGGGAATGATCAGAGGTATTGTTGAAAGTCAAATGTGCAAGGAGAGAGCTTCCTGAGCAGGGTGACACCCTTTATCTGCCCTCCTTCCACCTCCTTAAGGCTTTCAAAGAGTGCAACCATTCTTTTTTTTCATTTCCTTAAAGTCTTTCTTTTCATCTCTGGCACGTCTAACTCTTGTCTCATTATAATTTCACTTATTTCTATAAAAGAAACTTGACAGCTACAGAACATTTGAGGGAAGCGTGGAAGGCGGTGGTGCGTGGGGGAGTAAAGGAAAAGGCAGAGGAAGGAAAAAGGATCCGCACGTGGCTGAGAGTCCTCAGAGGACCCCTCTGGGTGACACCTTCAGACAGGCCTGCAGCTCACCCATATGGTGGCACAGCCCTTGGTGTTATTTTCAGAAGGCACCATGCGCGTTCACAGGAAACAGGAAATGGGATGGAATCCCTGCAGCTTATGCTGCAGACAGGTAGCCCGATTTCCCCCTACTCAGCTGAGTGCTGCGCTTGGTTCTTTCACAAGGGCACTCGTAAGGATGCTGGCTTCTCCATCTACCTTCGCTGTAACCTGTGTGTTCTGGCTGGAGGGAGTGAATTCTTACTAATCTATTCATTAATTTGTTTTCTTTTACAAAAGAAAAGTGAAATGAAAAGGATTTTAGACCTCAAATCTGTGCTTCTGTCATACTTGGAAGCCCTGGTTACCAGTCTATTTGGAGATGGGCCCGGAGGTGGTGGTCAGGGCACGGAGTCGGAGAAAAGACAGGCTTCATGAACGGGCTTTGTGCTGTAGTACCACAGAGAGCTTCCTTTCTCTCTGCTCATCTCCCAGTGAGGGTACGACGGGAAGTTACCACTGCGTACTCTGGGAAAGTCCTTACGCAAAGCAAACCACGCAGGTGTCCCCATCTCAGGCTTACAGTTTCCAAAACTGTGCAAAGAAAGTTTTCATTTTTATGAGTCACCTAGGCTACAGTACTTTTTCATCATGGCATGAACTGATAAAGATATACAAGTTGCTTTTTACGTGATTTGTCCTCTCTATGAAAGAATGCCAAGCACAAGGTCCTGAGTTCAATCCCTAGTACCCCTCCCCCAAAAAGTGTTTACCTAAAGAATTCCTAAAATGGCATCTGCCTCAACCAATCTGAGAAAATAAGCTTATTTTTATTAATATAAAACAAAGGATGAGGAGAAAATAATTATAATTTTATTAGATCTCTTCAGTATAACCAGCTTATAGTCTTCATTGTCTCTGTTATCCTATAATTTAGATTCGAGTACAGCACTCATTGTAAAGGAGTTTTTCCATAGCCTCAGTAGATTGTAAACAACATACACCTGTGTTTTCATCACTATGATTGCCATAATATAAAATATGATATGAAACCTTTCTTACCTATTTAGTAAATATTTGAGGTATGGTTTAAGAATATAATCAAAGTGATTTTGATATAGGAGAAATATAACTCCCAACCTGCTAGGTGTCAGATATGCTAAATTTGTGTCCCTTGAAATTGAAACATTAATTCCAAAAGACAGAGATTCAAGTTTAAGTGTAAAAAACGCTTATTGGGGAATAGGCATACGTTCAGAGAGGCAGGAGGGGTTGTAACTATATGGCCAAGGTGGTTCTTTGTCAGGGGTAACAGCAAAATCACAATGTGGGTACAATCTGGTTCAAATCATAATCACCCAGTAAGATTCCAAGTATAGACACTGATCTAATGCTGGTGGAGCATGTAGCAAGGGAGTGTGGCTACATCATTAAACTTGGCTTAGCTATAACTTCTAAAACAGGAACATTTTGGGAAAGAAATGAGTCCAGGTGTTCCAGTCAACCCCCCCCACACCCCTGCTTTCTGGTATGTATCTGAGCTTAATGCACTAGGTGGGGATAATTACAGTTTGGCCCCTTAGGGAGGTGTGTAAGTATGTCTCTTGCAGACTACCTTGAGGCCTGGCCTTCTGATGCAGCTCCAGCTCCAGCTTGATAGGTTTCTTTTTTTTTTTTTTTTTCTTTTTGAGACAGGGTCTCACTATGCAGCTCAGGCTAGCCTTAAGCTCACTTTGTAGCCCAGGCTGGTCTGGACCTCACAACAATCCTCCTGCCTCAGCCTCCTGAGTGTTGGGATTACAGGTATGCGCCACCACGCCGGGCCCCAACAGCTTGATAGGTTTCGATGGTGTCACAGCAGAGAAACAGGAAGAAGAAAAAAGGAAAGAGACTTTATTATAAAGCAGAAGGGGCTTCACTATCTTGGAGGATAGGGAGAGAATTTGGGAAGACAAGGAATTCTCCCACATTGGAACAAAGGGGGGCTGAGGCTTTCAAGGCCTGTTCCAGGGGTGGGGTTTGAGGGGGATGTTTATATACACCTGAGGAGCTGATTGGGGCCTTCCCTGAGGGGGTGGGAAAGGGGAAAAGTAATTTCATACTGGGATGAGTTGGAGAAGAAGGGGGAGGTGGTCTTTGGGAAAATAAGCTGTTGTTTTAAGGGCTTCAGCCATATTGGATGGCCACCATAATAATTCAGACATTCATACTAGGGCCATAACCTGTCACAACTCTGCTGTCTTTATGTTTCAGTGACTTCCTTAACAGTCCAGTTTCTCTCTGACTATATATTAATTTCTAATTTAGCTGTCCATAAAAACTATTTTGGTCATTATTAATAACAACATTTTATAAGCATTCCTTATGTTTATAAGAAAAATAGGAAAAACTTCCTTTATGTACGTGTGGATGTGTGGTTAAAGGTGAATACCTACATCTCATAGTTTATCTGTAACTTCTACTGGCTTCTCTTAAATTACAGAAAGATAAAGTATTTTGATTTTCAAAATCAAGATGTAATAAGTTTGCAAGAGATAATACATTTTCCTTTATAACTTTCATTTCCCTAAAGTCATTACTAATCTTTTTCTTTGATTAGAGTGGGCAAGCAATGGGCTTTTGACAGCTATAAACAAGAAGTTGGCAGTAGTCTTGGAGTGCGGGATTAACCGTGATGGTATGAATGACAGTTCCCCTGCCTCTCAGGCTTAGTAGTGTGGATGCGACCCTTTCATACATTTTTAATTATTATTCTTTCCAAAAGGAGAAGATTATTCAGTTTCAGGTTTATAAGACTTGAAATCATGCTTTCTCCCTAACTTGTCTTTGTGAATCTTAACTGTACTTTTTTGTCTTCTTCTCAGTTCCTTTAGAGTCATAATTGGTGTGATTATAGTTGCTATGAGAATAATTAGCCATAGCTTTTGACACTCTAAATTGGGAATACAGAATTTCAAGCAGCAAGAAGTAAAAAGCTAAACCATTCCACTTTGAAACTGCAAAAGGCTATGCCAATTGGTACAACAATCTGGAGTCTTTAGTGGCTTTCACTTAATATAGTAGAGGGATGAAACAAAGCAGTTCAGATTTCCCCAGGAGAAATGGAAGGGAAGTCTCCTGAATAGGTTAATGTATTTTATGACCAATTAAATAAAAAGAAGTGAGAGATCGGTAGTGTATTGAGAGCCAGATTTTCTTCATTGACTTACATTTCCTTAGAAAACAAAATCTTTCAGAAATTCAGACAAGAGAAGCGGTAATCTTACAAAGCAGACTTTAAAGTTTGCATTATGCATCGTCCTCACTTCTGCCATTAGAGTGCTCTAAAGTCTGAATGAAATGGGATTTTTGTTCTGAGTATAAATGGAGGAAGCTTTGAATTGCCTAGAGGGTACCATCTTCATCTACATGGAGAAATATATATATATATATATTAGTTGATTCTAATTTTAATATTACTAAACGACCCAAGAACATTGCAAAGATATGACAAGAAAAAAATATAAAGAGAAAAAATGTAATTTATACAGAATTTTTCCTACCTACTGTGTCGGGTAGGCTGCAATTCTGTTAATATCCTTCCATAACCATATAATATAACATGATATAACTAATATAAATGAGATTATATTTTTGTCTTATTTTTTCCTTGTTGTTCTAGAATTTGTGCTATGTGACATTATATATATATATATATATTATATATATATATAATATATATATATATATATATATATATATATATATATATACCAGGAAACTTAACATTTAAGTATGTGAATATCTATCTATCATCTATCTATATGACATACATAAAAACTCAGTTGATGAACTCAGCTTTCTCCATGATTATACTTATGAGCCAAACTGGAGGAGAACAAAATTAAACAAGATCAAATCATAAGGTCAACACTTAACCTAACAAGTATTGAACTCAGGGCCTTACACTTGCCAGGTAGGCATCTGAGCCACTGTGCTATCTCTCCAGCCCCAAATGATTTTGATTCAATTAGTTTTTTTTCCCAGCTGTTTTTCCAAAACACAAGCATGCCAGTCTCCTTGTCCGTAGAGAAGTTTCTGTTATGTTTCATTTTATTTTTTTCCTAGTGCAGATGTAAAAGGAAGTAGCTATTCTTCAATAGAGCAGGTTATTTCACTTTACATCATAATTGTAAGGAACATTCCTGGTTGAAGAAATTCTTTTTTTTTTTTTTTCTGGAACCAGGGTTGCAACTCTGGCCCTTGCACTTGTTAGGGAAGCACTTATGCCACTGAACCATGTCCCTGGCCCCTCAATAAATTCTTTGTCAATAACTATTGTATTGAATATATATATATACATATATATATATAATAAATACATAATATATATATATATATTCAATAGAATAGTTACTGACAAATGATGTATGCATTATATATTTATAATACATTTATAGCATATATATATATATATATATAAATGGATAGATCTATGCTTGTATTCCTGGCTATAAGACATCATTGAACATAAACATCCAATTATTCTCCTAATTCTGAGACACTGTTGAGGTAGTTGCTACACTATGTCAACTTGGCTGAATGGGCTCCAGTGGTTCCAGGCAGTGGGGGCCCTGCCCTGAGATGTGAAGATGTGATTCCAGTGCATCAGGCGTCCTCAAGTGACTCAGCACAAAGTGTACATAGAAGAGCTGAGGAAGGCATCCACTGCCCTGCTTCTAAGAGGAGTCCTGGTATTAACTGAGTCAGTTCACAGCCACGCCACTTCGGAGGAACTCAGTCTTCACAGTGCAGCACCTGTCTTCATAGTCAGCACAGAAAGCAGAGAGGGCCTTGATGGATGCCTTAGCTGCTATTCCTTCTCTGCTTTTCACTGTTTTCTGTCACATGAGCTGCTGTTATTTGCCTTGGGAGCCAGTGGAGTATAGACCAAAACCTCCATAAACTGTGAGCTAAATTAACTTTTCCTTCCCTTATTTTGAGTGTGGGGTATTTGTCCCAGCAACAATTGAGAAGTGACTAAGACAACTGTTTATACTTTAATGATTCTTCTCGAGGATTGTGGTCCACATGAGGAAAGTGAACATGATGTGAAAGAGAAGTGAGGGAAATAAATTAACAGAACCCTTGAATTAGTGCGGTGTTGTAGATTCCTAGAGGGGAAACATATCGGATTTGCTATGGTATAACTTACGTTTATAGGAACAAAGAGATTCTAACCAGCCAAGGCCAAAATGTGTAAAGAACAAGTATTAAAAATATCCAGGCAAGTATTACAAGGCTTACCACACACCACAAGTATTCTACAGGCTTACCACACACCACATAAATTTGACAAGAATGCAGCTAACAGGTGACTTGAGGGAAAAAGTTTGCTTTTACTTTGAGAACACGATGAAGAACTGTACTTCTAGGAAACATTTCTAAAGCTGCAGGGTTAGAATTATTGGAGTTTTAGTCAGTGGTAGGAATATATTTATTAGTAATTATTAAAAGAGTTTTATTTCTTTCACTATTGCAGTAATAAATAAAACTATACTTTTGGGATATAGTCAACTAAAACCACCATAAATTTCTCAGCTAAATAATGATTTGTTTTTTCTGCTAGGAGTTCTACTACCAATTGTAGCATTGTACACATGCTTACTCTACTTTGTTTAGTTCTAAAGTGAAGGTAAACACTACAGCTCCTTTGAAACTCAATAAGAAAGTACTTCTGTATATAATACATGGTCTAGACAAGAGGTAAAGACTGAGGAATATTATATGAGAAGGAAATATTTACATGAGAATTAAGCAATCTGTGAATGACGGAAAGTGCATACATCCCAGAAAAATGGAGGACTGAGTTTACTTTGTTTATTTTTTATTTATTTTATTTTTTTATTGAAGAGCAAATAGCATTGAGACAGTTTCAAGACAAATTACCAAGACATATTCGATAATTAATACATTGCAACTGTTTTTGTAATGTTTGGGTATTGTGCAAGGTGCATACATGATATTATACTTCCAGACACTATTATAGTAGATGTCTTTATTCAGTGAATTAAGAGAGTGTCGCTGTATACTTATGTTTTATAGCTGCATTATGTCACAGATTCAATAATTAATACTTTCTACTTTATCTTCCTAGTGATTGTCCATAGTACCAGAAGCTGACAGAATATATTTTCCAACCACTATTAGTGCAAATCTTGCTTCTCATAGAATAATGCAGAAGCATTGCATATTTATCCTAACTGTACTGTTTATACAAACACATCATGGTTCTTCCTTTGTATCCCCCTTTTTTATCTAGACCTGTCACAGATGGGCACTCCACTGACATTAAACCATTTTAGGTGTCTGAACTCAGTGACACAATCCAACACAGTCTAGCATTCCACAATAATAGTGAGTTATCTGAAGAAGTTGTTGACTACAGCCATTTATAGCTCCACTTATTATTATGGCCTTATTTTATATGTTTTATTTTTATACTTTTCTGCTGGATGGTTAAGACTGAGAAAGAGCAAGACTTGTATAACAAAAAATGTAGCTTCTGTTTCTGATTAGGTCAGTCAAGTCCCCTCAGGGTTTATCTTGTTATCCTGTACCTTACTCTGTAGATCCTTTGTCTGTGTCATCCATGCAGATGAGTCACAGCCAATGCTTGATCAGTTTGTTCTCTATAAGAGCCTAAGAGAAAGCTTTCTCTCCATGTGACTCTCCACAGGCACACTATATATCATCATTGTCTTTCCTCTGTGGCTCCATAATCTCCTTGATCAGAAAATTTGGGGCACAGCTGAGTTTCATCATGTTACAGTACAGGTTCTCCTATGCCCTGAGTCTTCACTGACCTGAAAGGCTAGGGACAAAATGTTGGCTGGCCTTGTGGCTCTTCTATTTGTCCAATTTTTGATCTGTGAACTTAGGTTATTAACCATCCAGAAGAAAAGTTGATTAGTACCCTGCGGCATATGCTGTTCAGTTTGCCCTAACTATCTGACTAAATTCTTTTTAGTTGTTGTCGTATATCTCCATTTGTATTTCTTCTTTTTACTTCTTATACTAGGGAGAACTACATGATATTTGCACATGTGTGTCTGGTTTACTTCACTTATGAGTATATGTTCAAGTTTATATTCTTTATAGTGGAGAAATACTCCATTATATAGAAATACCACATCTTTTTCAACCATTCCTCATGTGACAGACATCTTGGTTGTTTCCAAGATTTTGCTATCACAAATTGGGCTGCTATAAACATAAGCACACATATATCACTATGATATAATGTTTTCAGTTCCTCTGGGAAAATTTCCAGTAGGGGGATAGCCGGCTTGAATGGGATTTCCAGTCGTACTGTTTTGAGGAGTCTCCACGCTGACCTCCACAATGGTTGCACCAGTATAAATTCTTACCAGCAGTGGAGAAGTGTTTCCTTTACCCCAAAGCCTCTCCAACATTTGTTGTTGGTTGATTTCTTTATGAATAAAATGTTATTTTATTAGAAATTTTACTTTTTATGTCATTGCTACTTTCCATTATAACTATGTTAATACAGGGCATGTACATAGATAAGCTCATAATCTATCAATTTCACTTCATGATAGTTAGACACTGTAAAACATATGTTACAACTAAAGATCATTGGGCAGACTGGGGTTGAAATTTATTCTTGAATATTTTATGCCCTTCAGGTTATCACAACATCTTCCTCCCATTTCAAGCTTCCAAAACAAATTTAACTGGTTCTATTCTGATCCTACTGTCCACTGCAATCTTCACTCCACACATGATCTAGTCCATTGGTGAACTCCAGCTCCAGCTTGTTCTGTCATTCTTACTTAGACACAGAACCTGCATCCTCAGTATGCCCTTTTCCCTTTCAGGTTTCTTCCTCAGTCCTAAGAAGGTCTGAAGCTCAAACCCACCATGTTTTCCATTTTTGCTATTGGTAACAATGGCACTGACAACGATGGATCTTTTTGGAGACCCATTCAGGATCTGTTGTGGTTTGTGTCTAGTTGTCCCCTGAAAGCCTCATGCAGTCATAGGGCAGAATTCTAGAGTTTGTGATTAACTCATGATCCACTGGGATTATGAATGTAAGTGCCACTGGGATTATGGGTGTGAGTACTACACCCAGCCTGGGGCAGATAGCCTGAATGCCACTTAAGCCAGGCTTGCTCTCTGTTGCCATTGTTGCCACTACCCCTCCCATTTGCTCTTGCTGTTTGCTTCTGCCCTAAACTTCTTCTCTCTGCCTTGGAGCCAGCTGAGTACAGACTGAAACCTCCTTTGACTGTGAGTTAAATAAACTTTTCCTTCCTTCACTTTAAGTGTCAAGTATTTGTCCCAGTAACGAGAGAAGAGCATCCTAGACAGAAACCTTCAAGTCAAGAGAAACAGAGCAGGTAGTATTGCATATGCTGAAAAGACTCTACAAGAGCTGATCAGGGCCTAATGATGCCAATCAAGAGTAAAACAATGCTCAATAACTCTTAGACTCCGGTTCCAAAAGTTTGATGAGGTTTTGAGACATGTCACTGGTCACTTAATTTAAAACACATGTGTTTGTTTCTAGTCTAGTTCTAGCCCACTTTCATTTGCACACTTTGGTATATGTATTAACACCCTTGGTTGCTGTGATGCATGGTTTGGCTCGATTAATACCACTCCCTCGGCCTGAGAGATTTTAAATCCTTTTAAAAGTAAGTTGGAGGCCTTGAGGCTTACATGCCATTGGAAAACCTAACTCAAAAGCTAAACAGGTTTCCCAAAAAATGTGCTATTTTAATATTGTCTACTCTGGTAAGTTTCAGCTCCCATTTCTTTTTTTATTAGTACATGTTTTCAGCAAACATTTGATCACCTCATATGTGCAGTGGAGCAATGCAGGTAACACATCTTTGTTCCTTGTTCATCAGTTTTCCCTCTCCTGCCCCGTTCTTCATTGCTTTATCCCTTTCCTTTTGGAGAAATATCTACCTTCCAACTTCTTGTCATATAGCTTCTACCTAGTTTTTATTTATAATTTTTGTTTCTCATATAAGGAAAACCATTATATCACTATTTAAGCTTGTGGTTCTAAAATATGCCAGTGACATATCTTAAAACCTCATCAAACTTTTAGAACCAGAGTCTGAGAGTTGTTGAACATTGTTTTATTCTTAATCGGCATCAGAAGGCCTCGATGAGTTCTTGTAGAGTCTTTTCAGCATATGCAATAGCACCTGCTGTGTTTCTCCTGGCTTTAAAGTTTCTGTCTAGGATACTCTTATTGCTGGAACAAGAGTATCAGCTCATTATATTTCATGTGCCTATAATAACTCAAATCACCTTTATGATGGAGTGAGACTTCATCATAGATAAATGCCTCATTTAATAAGATCATTTATTTTTGGGGGACAGGGTCTCACTACACAGCTCAGACTTGTAGTGAACATCCTGTCTCAGCCTCCCCAGTGCTGCAAAGAAAAAGTCAAGGTCATGATGGACTTACAGCTGAATTTTACCAAAAATTTACAGAGGATGTAATCCTTCTACTCCTCAGACTCTTCAATGAAATAGAAAAGGAAACAATTCTCCCAAAATCATGCCTAGAGACAAGCATTACACTGATACCAAAACTAGAAAATAAGTAATTAAAAAAGAGAACTACAGGCCAGTCTCCCTCATGAACATAGATGCAAAAATCCTCAATAAAATCCTAGCAATAGAATACGGAAAATCATCAATAAGATCATACACCATGACCAGGTAGTATTCATCACAGGAATTTAAAGATGGTTCTGCATATGCAAACTTATAAATATAATATACTGTATCAATACAGCCAAATCTAAAAACCACATGATCATCTCAATTGAGGCACAAGAGGCTTTTGACAAAGTCCAACGCTCATTCATGTTCAAAGTCCTACAGAAAGTTGAAATAGATGGCGTCTACCTCAATCTGATAAAAGCCATTTATGACAATCCAACTACTACCATAATTCTAAATGGGGAACAACTGAAATCCTTTACTCTCAGATGTGGTACAAGACAAGGATGTCCTCTATCATCACTCTTATTCAATAAGGTTCTGGAATCATTAGCTAGAGCCATTAAATAAGAGAGGGAAATAAAATGAATAAGAATATGTCAAGAAGATGTTAAACTATCATTATTTGCAGATAACATGATACTCTACTTGGAAGACCCAAAAAAGTCCACAAAGGAGCTGTTAGAATTAACACACAAATTCAGTAGCATAGCAGGATACAAAGTCAATACCCAAAAGTCAATAGCATTCCTCTACACAGATAACAAACACTGAGAGAGAAATTAGAGTAGCAATGCCTTGTATAATAGCACCACAGAAAATGAAATACTTAGGAATTAATCTAATAAAGAAGTAAAAGGTCTATTCAATGAAAATTATAGTACTCTGAAAAAAGTAATTAAAGAGGTTTTCAGAAAATGGAAAGATATTTCTTGCTTCTGGATAGGAAGAACCAACATTGTGAAGATGGCCAATAGATTTAATGCAATCCTTATCAAAATAACACCAACATACTTCAGAGACCTAGAGAAACCATTCCTAAAATTTATTTGGAACCAGAAAAAATCTAGACTAGCAAAGGCAATCCTGGGCAACAAAGGCAATGCAAGAGATACTATAATTTGTGACTTGAAATTATACTACAAAGCTACTGTGATAAAATCAGCATGTTATTGGCCAAAAACTGGATCTAAGGACCAATGGAATAGATTAGAAGATGCAGATGCAACTACAAACATACTCAGCTGTCTTATCTTCAACAAAGGAGCTATACATGCTTACTGGAAGAAAGATAGCCTCACAAGCTGCTGCACATGGTTCCAGGGTAAATCCTGAGGGGATCTGACTGACCTTGTCAGATACAAAAGTTACCTTTTTAGTTATATAGGTGTTGCTTTAACTTGGTCTTATCTATTCATCAGAAAAGTGTAACCACAAGGTATAAAAAGTAAAGCTCTATTGATATACTGAGCTGTGAAAGGCTCAAGTCAACAACTTCAGACAATTGCCCGTTGTGCTGGTAAATCACTATATTATGGACAATCGGTCTATATTGGCTTATTTTGCAAGTAGCTACAATATTTTGACTGGCATCAAGTATGAAAAGACCCTTTAAAGATTTCTCCAAATACAGCTTCTCTAACAAATATGGAACATCCATCTCTGACAAAAAACGGGGGGAATATAAATAAAGGACTGTTTTGTAGTGAAAAGAAAAAAATATGTGTATATATATATATATATATATATATATATATATATATATATTATATATATATATATAGCTGTGTATCTATCCTAACTATCTTGTATACAAGATAGTTAGGATAGATACACAGCTACTTTCTCTTAGTTCAATGAGAAAAAATACTTGTACTAATAGTGTTTAGACAAGATTTCATATCTATATCTTTTCCTCTGAATAACTACTATGAAGACAACAATATGCAATGTATCATTTCTTGTAACTGTCCTACAAACCTGTTTTACAAACTCTTTCATTGTTATATGGTCTTTTTTTCTCATTAAAATGAATGAAAAATTAAATAAAAAATCATTGACAATGCTTTTTCCTTCCTTTTGTGACATGCCTTTGCAATCTATCTGTAGTTTATTTTGCTGTACAGAATAAATTTATATTATCCCACTTGTTTATTCTTGGAGCTATTTCCTATGGAATTGAGGCTTGTTTAGAAACTCCTAGCCAATCTGTGGTGACACCAGCCTGCAGTCCGGTTGTGGCAGTTGATGCATTGTGTCAACTTCACTGGCTCTGGCAGTTCTGGGCTGTGGGGCCCCTAAGGGCCCACCCTGTGGAACAATTGATACTGCCCTGGTGTAAGGCAGGACCAAGCCTGCCCCGGAGTGGCTCAGCACAAAAAGCGCACATAAAGGAGTAGAGAAAGTCTTCACTGCCTGCCTAGCCCTGCTTCTAAGAGAGAAGTGCTGGTCTTTCCTCGCGTCGCTTTGGAGGAACTCTGATCTTCATGGTGGAGGGCTTGTCTTCGCAGTCGGCACAGAAAGAAGAGAGAGGTTTGATGGACCCCGCAGCGTTGCTCCCCTCTGCTCTTCGTTGTTTTCTGCCACCATGAACTGCTGTCCTTTGCTTTGGAGCCAACAGAGTACGGGTTGAAATCTCCACAAATTGTAAACGAAATAAACCTTTCCTTCCTTTACTTTGAGTGTTGGATATTTTGTTTCAGCAACAAGTGAAAAGTAACAAAGACGCTAAAAAGTACATAGGAGCCTAAGCCATGTGGATATCTGTGAGTTCAAGGCCAACCTGGGCTTTGCTAAATCATTAGCTCCTGTCTCAAAGACAAAATAAAACAGAGAAAGCTGAACAACAGAAACCCCCAGAAAGCTCTTGTCTACTCTATGACTTAAAGGACTTTACCTAGAAAAGAAAAAAAAAACCTGTATTTCTATACCCAGTGAAGCTTGGTGGTAAACAAAAAGAAATCTAATTTCAGGAATGTCTATTTACCTCCTTATATGTATCTTTGTCAGAAAGTATAAAAAAAAAGAATGCTAAGTAGGATAAAGAAAAATATGTGCTTCAGAAATTAGGAATCCAGGGCCAGCCAAATAGCTCAGTGGATTAAAACACCTTCAAGCCGGTTCAGGGGCTGGGGGTCCCATCCCAAGGTCCACTGTGCTGGCCCCGCCCCCAGGGCATGTTGAAAGAGCCATGCGCCTATAAATCCAGCTTTTGGGAGGCTGTACACAGGCGGATCATTACAAATCCAATCTAGTAGTGAGACCCTGAACATCCTATAGACCCTTCCCTAAAATACAAAATAAAGAAAAAGAAATTAAGAATCCAATAAAGAAACTAAGTGATACGAATTTTTACAGCATTCCTCAATGACTTCCCAGAAAAGTGCTGCGTGGTAAATGTGACGGAACTATGTGGAACGGATTAATAAGCTTCATTGGTGGTGTGGGAAAGCTGCAGGACGCTGCAGTAAAAGTAAGAGACAAAGCTGATGCGCTATGTTTCACAGCATGGAAAACATTATTGAAAGTCACTTTACAAAACCATTGCAATATAAGAGAGTTTTAACACCATAGAAAAACCATGGAAATGCAAAAGGAAAGTATTAACTACAGTAAAAATTGAATAAGAAGTCTAATAAAATAATACAAAAAATAAAGGTAATGCACAATGAAAGAAAAAAAGGAGAAAGGAAGGAGGAAGACAGCAAAGAAGGAAGAAAGGAAGAAAAAGGAAGGAAGGAAAGAGGAAAGGGAAGAGAAGGGAAGGGAAGGGAGAAGAGGGGAGGGGAGGGGGAGGAGGGGAAGGGAAGTTTAAGGAAGGAAAGAAGAAAGTTAGAAAATAATAGTGGGAAAATAGTACACAATATCAGATTTTAATGCACAAGGCCTTGGCGTCAGAAAACCAAAACAAAAGCAAGAATGAAACAGGGCATATCTTTTTAAGTATTCACTGGAAACATGAGGAAGTAAAATAATTGCTAAATATTTATTGCAATAAATTAATGTACCCATCACTTCATATACTAATATTTTTCCTCAGAAAATGCCTAAATATTTAATAAATATTTGGAGGAACTGAAAGAGAGAATAGGAGAATAGAGACAAAAGAGCGAATACAACCGTACTATTCTTAACTTTTGAAATTCCAGCCAAAAGTATAGTCCATCTTCTAGCTTTTGGAGAGGTCAACCTCATAAGAGAAAACCTCCTCCTAAGTACTCAATGTCAATTCCACGTAAGGGAGGACTGATTTGCCAGTGCTCCTGGGGTAGATTCGCAAACACTGTGGGGTTGTGTTCCCACAGAAAGCAGCCTTTTGGTACCTTCCAAGTTTCAGCTCATCTTCGTCACATTTTTTCCCCCCACTAATTCAGCAATACACTTTCTCACCTCAGAGGTCTCTTTTGATCTGCTCCTCATCCTGAGTTATTGTCTCTTGCCTGTAATTAACTAATTCTTACACATCCATTTATTTCTTTAATCAGATTTAGCATTATTTTTACAGAAAGTTTCCGAATCCACCTTCCCCATCCCACTATCTCAGACCAATCCTCCTGATTACACACTCCTAGAACAGCCTGCTGTTTCCTTCAAAATACTTGACATAAAGTAGCACAGCACATTTTTGCAATTATTTGGTGAATACCTTTCAGGTCAACACATTGCATTCATAAAGTCTGGTGCCACATGCGACATGCAGCAATAAATTTTAAATGCTATTTCATGAAGGAACAAATAAAAGTCTAGTTATCCAGTTGGAAGCTGAGAAAATAAATTTTTAAATTATTTCACTATATGAAAAATTCATATAGGCTGTATATTTAACTTTTCCAAAAGATCATTCTTATAAGAGTCAAAATAATAACAGAAATCACTCAATTGTTTTATTTCCTGATAAAGAATAATAATTGATATTCATATTCAATAACAAAAAATAGGGCTTCAAAATAGCTCACCAGATTTAAGGGACTGCAAGCAGGTGCAGGGGCTGGGGTATTCAATCCCGGGGCCTGCTCAGCTGCCCTCCCCCCACCCCAGGGTGCACTGAAACAGCAATTGAGAGTGGTGTAGTGGCGCATGCCTGTAATGCCAGGTCTTAGGAAGCTGTAAACAGGCGGATCATATGAGTCCGATTTAGTAGTGAGACCCTGAACACCCTGCAGACCCTTCCCTAACATACAAAAAAGCAAGTAACAATAAAAAAATAAACAAATATTTATAATACAGTTTCAGTTTCTAAACACCAAAAGTATTTTTTAGTAATGCAGTTAGCTGTCTCTTTGGTCTATCTTGGATAGAAATTCAAAAAGAAGATAAAGGTATATTCCAATTAAAGTACTCTAAAGAGTATAATATAAAGTAGAATCAAATTATTTTATTAACCTTCTGTGCAGTTTTGCAATTGATAGAGGACATTTAACTACGTTTCTTTCCATAAAATTCAAAAACCTGTAAGCAAAGTCTCTTAGGAGTTGATTTTGAAAATGCACAGCAATTTGTCAAACACAGTGGTTTGAAAATTACTCCGAAATAAATTGAGTTTATGACTTTTGTTACATGGTGTGCAGTCAAGTCCATTATTATGAACTTTTTCAGTTTCATTTTCTTACAAAGATAACACTGCTCAAAACTACAGAGCAAGAAAGGTAAGAAGAAACAATGGAGGTATTTGAATATTTATTTAAAAATCTACCTCATTGTAATCTTTAATTAGATGATCACATTCTATTACTTAACTGAGAGTAAATTATACAATTAAAAAACAAATATTTTTAGTAGAAACACCCTTACCCAAATGGGAACTGTGTACATTTGGTCAGTATACATTTTAATCTAAGCTTTAGTATTTTTATGTGTAAATCTGACAGATGGATGGCCCAGCTCTCAGTTGTGTGTGTGTGTGTGTGTGTGTGTGTGTGTATTCAGATTACATTACCCTCTTAATTATTGGACACACAGGGAAGGACAATATTTTTGGAAACTTTGAAATTATAGATGTAGTTGAAATGGGAAGAATAAGGAGCAGGAGTTACTTTGCCTCTTCAATTCTTCCAAAGTTTTATAACATCTTCTCAATATTTAGGATATCCTCAAAGGGTCAAGTATAAGAAATATGGGAATTTTCGTTAGTCACAATTTAAATTCAATAATAAACCTGATAATTTATGAATTTTTTTCCACAAATAATATTTTAGTAAAAATGAACACTGTACCCAATTTTCTGGTTTTCTTGAATGCATTCTGAAAGCTATTTTAAAGCTGTGATCAATAACAAAAGAAATGGTTTGTCGACAACTGTGCTCAATAGCTACAGGCCATTAAAATTCTCCTGATAAAACTTCCTTTGGTGTATCAGGCAGTACATTTGTCAGACTGATGGATATAGATATAATTTATAGATTTTTAAGGAAGCAAACAAGGAACATGCATAAATATAGATCACTGTGGAAGGAGGACTGTGCAAGAACCAATGAGCAGATACATTTCCAATAGATTCTTGCAATATTCTGATGTCTTCTTTGCTATTTAATTTGACAAAGGATTTTAGCTTTTCTAGCTAATGCTTCTCATTGACTTCTAAAATTAATGTCAACTTGTAAAATGCAAAGACATGATAAACAGCATCTGCTTCACAAAGCTGCTTGGTGGACGAAAACTTAGAATAAGTCTAGAAACTCTCTAAATAGATACATTCACACACACACACACACACACACACACACACACACACACACACACACTTTTCTACTGATTTGAAGGCTGATTCATCCATAAATTAGTTTTACCTAAGTCACTATGTAAGAAAGAAAAGTTTTCTTCTTGCATTTGTCGAGGTTCATTTTAGCATCTGATAAGTGAATGGATATAAATGTATAAATGCATTTATGACATGACAAGTTAAATGAATCAGAAAACTTCCATCTGACTTGGGCGAGAGAGGACCTGGGAAACAATCAAGACATATTTGTCTTCCGAAGGGCCTGCAGTATAGCTCAGCGGACTAAGCGCTTGTTTAGGTAAGCACAGAGACCAGGGTTCGATCCCTGGTCCCCCATGCCGGCCAGCCCCGCCTTCGGGTGCACTGAGCTGGTGATGCAATCCGGGCGTAGTGGTGCGCGCCTGTAATCCCAGCACGTGGGAGGCAAAAAGCAGGAAGATCATTATGAATGTGGGCTGCATGCATAGTGAAACCCTGCACCAAAAAAACAAAAAAGAAAAAAGAAAAAGCAAAATGAAGATGAGATATATCTTTACATTATTCAAGAAACAAATAAACAAACAAACAAAACAAAACTTCCAGCCGTCCCTTTTTTTTAGTATCTTGAAAAACAAGACAAGGGCCCAGAAAAGTAGTTCAGCAGACTAAGCACCTGCTCTGGCAGGCTCAGGGACCATCCCACATGCCATGCCATTCCTGCCTTCGGGGCACACTGAGCCAGCGACCAAGTCCAGGTGTGGTGACATAGGCCTGCAATCTCAGCACTGGGGAGGCTGAAAACAGCAGGATCACTACAAGTCCAAGCTGCATAGTGAGACCTGTAATGAACTGACATAAATGTGGCTTTTGTAATTTTTCTTTTGGGCGTAACTGGCAGAGACCTCTAGCTCTTCGAGCATCACTTTCTGGCTCAAGTGCTGGTCCTTCAGCTGGCTAGTGTTATACACTAAGCCTAACCATATATTGTAAACAGGCCCCATCTTGGGCAAGTCCCACTTACTGTTAAAACTGTGAAAGCCTCCTAGTCATAAATAGCTTAGAGCTGCATCAACAAGGCTTTCTGTAAAGGACTGAACTCAACTCTGCTTGGCACAGCTGGTTAGCAACTCCTTGCCTGGTGTACAACTGGCTAGCCACCAGACCAGCTAATAAAGGCTTACTAAATTCTAATCTGCTTTGGTCTTGGTCTCAATCTGATTCGAACCTGGTACAAGACCCTGTACCAAATACGTAAATGAAAAAAAAAAATAAGTCAGATGAAAGTAGACATTTTAAATTCTCAATTAGCACATTAGTTATTTTGAATTTGCTTATATTTTGCATGAGTTTGTAACATATTTTAAAAAATCTGAAATGATTACTTGTACTATTGATTAAAATAACAGCAGCAAAGTATCAAAACTGAATAATTTCAAATGTTTTATACCATTGACATTTATGTTAAAAATGCAAATAATAGGAATCACTTTATACTTTCACTCATCATTACAACTTAATACCATTATGCTGATATATACAAATAATAACATGGAAGAAGAGAAGCAAGGAAGGGAGGCAGGGAGGCAGGATTCAGAAACCGGGGAGCAGATTGGTTTGAAGTGAAACAGTTTAGCAAGCAAATACTCCTAGGGGTTAATTTTTATTCTGTGTTAATGTAGCATCAATTAAATGGAAATAGCAATTTGACTTGTGCTTTGATTTTTAAACTTAGGGAAACATTTCTTGGCTTCAGATTTCTAGTTAGTGAATTTTCTTTCTCTGTCTTTATTATATCCAGAAATCCTATAATAATATAATATGAGCAAAGAAGTTTGATAATTCAGGACTTTAAAATTTTGAAATAACATTTCATGTGGAAATAGAAAAGAGTTAACAAGACAAAATCTTGTATGGCTAAAAAATTATATGTAATATGAAATGATAAATATCAACAATGAGTACAAGTTTGAATGTTACAAATCATGAATGATCTTGGAAATATCCCCAAAGGGCTCCTTTGTTCTGAAAGGTAGGCTTTTTGCCAGATTTCTCCACTACTGAAGAAAGCTTAACTGATCCTTCAATAAAATCTAAAGCATTTCATAACTCTATAAGGAAGTCTTTTTTTTTTAAAAGAGTAACATTTAAAAATTAAAGAAAATTAAGTACTTGAACTTTGCTATTGTTTTTGCATAACCTACCATAAACGATCATTTAAACAAGAGCAGATAATTGGATTGTGGTAGTTAAATTGAAAAATAAGTCATATTTAGTTGACACATTTTTAGAATTTTAGCATTTTTCAGTATCCAAGTTCAATAAAATCTTGAAGACCATTACCATGGAATGTCAGAGACAACTGTCTTAGAATGAAAAGCTTCCTACTCCTCAAAGCCAACAAAGAACAAGAAAAATTATTTTAAGGAATTTTGATGCTTGGCAATAAAAGACAATGACTCAGAAGAGACTAAAAATGAGGAAGCCCTCAGATCACTCAACTGGATGCCAAATGAGATTTCAGGCTAGGCCATAAGTATGAGAACCATGCTAGGTACAGAGGCTTAGAAGGATATGCAGTAGGAATTTTGGTTACGAATGACTACAACTCTCAGTGCAAGATGAGAGAGCAGGAGCCAGAAGGAGCTCTCTGGAGGAGTGCGGATGATCCCAGTGAGCCTTCAGCTTAGTATTGATCAGTGCATGCATGCAGAAACTGAAGCTAGGAAAAGTACTATAGTGAGAGGACAGAAGGAAACTGAAGCATGGCTGCAAATAATTATTATTCTTACTAGTGACAATCTCATAATTTATACAGTATGACATAAAGCACTTAGAAAATGTTTGCCTCAAGAATAGGGCAAAATTGGGCTGGGGAGGTAGCTTGGTGGTCTAAGTGCCTGCCTGCCTGGTAAATGCAAGGTCCTGAGTTCTGTCCTCAGTATCACATACCATTCTAGGCTCTGGAATCTCAGGTGAGCCCTGCTGGCTGTGAAACTGGGCATGGTGATGTAATCTCAGCACTGAGGAGACAGAGACAGAGGATCACTCTAAGTCTGAACTGCATAGCAAGACTCTGCATCCAAAACAACAACCAAATATATAAAGAAATGGGGCAAAATTTATCCTCAATTCTATTCCTAAGATCTTCTGACCAAACTTGAAAAAGCAGGACCTGAAACATTAATTTCCCAGTAACTAAATGGAATATAAAAAAAATGCTTTGGACTACTTACAGGAATTAAACATATTGGAGCTCTAATAACTAAAGTCCAATAACAATAATGAGACATGCAAAGGAGCAGAAAATATTTTGAATGACTAGCATAATAACAATCTATTGGAAATAGTACAAATTTATTGATAGGAATATTCATGTGATTATTATAACTATATTCACTGTGGTGAAGAAACCAGGAAAATATCTGAGGATACCAGATAGAAGCACAAAAGATAAGGGAAAAAGCCATTCAATTCTGTCTCTCAGAAATAAACTAAAACACTTGAGATGAAAAACACATAGGAGAGTTAAAATTATATTACATTCTATGGCAGATAAGGTTGATAAAGTTGAAAATGCAGCAATAAAAGTGCTTAATTATATTTTTTATTGTTTTATTTTTGTATTTAGTACAGGGCCTACAGGGCCTCACTACACAGAGGGGCTTGTGGTGATCCTCTTGTTTTCAGCCTCCCAAGTGCCGGGATTGCAAGGCACTCACCACCCTCCTGGTCTTAGTCACCATCTATCTCAGTGCGCCCAGGGGCTGGGCTAGCATGGTATGCCAGGGATCAAACCCTGGTCATTGCTGAAGCAGGAGTTTCAGTCTGCTGAGCTAACTGGTCGGCCCAAAAATGCTTAATTATGTTTGAGTATAGTACAATTAAGTTTTATGGAGGAAAAGAGGTTCCAAGAGAAATACTTTGAAAAAATAATGCCCCAAATTTCCAAATTTGGTAAAAACAGCGATCTCAGAGTTTCAAAATTCCAATGAAGAAAAAGCATGATGCAACAGTGAAATCGCAATAAAAGTGGCAGCAGACTTCTGGACGTGAGAGGGTACAACACCAAATTCAAAAATACTAAAACAAATAAAACAAACAAAAGTCTCTAAGTTTAGGTTTCTAGAGCCAGTAAAATCAGAAATAAAAGAAAAATAAGTATTTCTTAGACATAGAAAAACTTCAGCACTGAAAAGTTTCAGCACTATCAGTGATACATTTCAAGAAACACTTAAAGGGAAAATCTATGGTGTGAAAGTGTAGATCTAGCTCATGTGGTGGTGTATGCTTCTGATCCCACCACTGTAAGGTATGAGGATGGTGAGCCCAAGCCCACCCTAAGCAAGTGAGCATCTGCATAAGACATACTTTCAAAATTAAAAAGTAAAATAAAAATAAGAGGGGAGGTATTGTATATGCAGCAGACAGCAAAGACCCTGGGTTCAGTTCCCAGTATCATACATGCACGCAAAAGACAAATCCATATTTGAAAAGAAATGTAATTGTTTCTTTAACTTTGATATCTATATGTATAATTACTTAATTTTCTTAAAAGAGAACATGGCAAAAGAATGAGAAGATGAATACAGACTGGATGAAAATATTTGGGCAAAAGAACTGAACATAAACATCATAAATGAAATAGGAAATAAATAGAAGGAAGTATAGTCCACACTATATGTCATTAAGAAATTAATATTAACACAGCTGTCAATCGTGTGTGTGTGTGTGTGTGTGTGTCTGTGTGTGTCTGTGTGTGATTGTGGCTTCAGATCAATTTGGGCAAGAACTGAACCCAATTCAACTGTTGAGTTTACTGTTGACCTTATGGGGAAATTTGATTCTATTTTCATCTGTTTGGTTTGCAAGTGTTATCATGGGGAAAACTGAGTATGTGAAGTAAGATTTTATACAGTAGTGTCTGTATATATTCCCACTGTACGGTCACTATATTATTGCACTGGATAACATGCATCTCCTTAATCATTAACCTAATCATTAATTGGACTTTAAACTCTCTTTGTAAATTCCAGAGACAAGGCCCTCATAGAGACATGTGGGCCCACCAACAAATGTACAGTGGTACCTAGACTAGGGTCCTAGAACCTGAGCCAGCCAATTAGGTTATGACATGTTCCAGGGAGAAGGCCTCCAGTCAATCGATAAAAGCGGCTGGTACAAAGGACCCTGGATATTCAGTCTGCAGTCTTCTAGCCTCCTCTTCACGGAGGTAGTTTTTTGTCCCTTCATTTTTCCTTTCTTCAAAGAAAATGTTTTCTGCTTTAAACTTGTCTCCTTTAATTGGTTACTGGCTCTGAATTTATGATCCCAGTTGGCTTCAGAGAAGCCAAGGGTTACACACCCTAAGCCACAACACTTGAATGATTTAAAAAATCATTCTGTTTGAAAAGAAGTGAGATACAAGAGTACATATACTGCTAACAGTGTTGAAAAGGCAGTGTTGCTTTATTACAGTAAAATGGTATTTGCTTATGAAATGGGAGTACTGATTAAAAAATCATATAAAGGCAATTTTACATTTCTTGATAGTGTATATGGGTATACACTTTAGAAGAAACTCATGAAAAAGAACAGGTAAAATAGAAGCATGTTATCTTAGTATTTTTAAAATATTAATGATTTCTGTTATCTTATGATGCCAAGAATATAAATACTAACAAGTGTTAATAAAATATAATTATTTACAGAAAAAATTTCTACCTTGTAGGAAAGTTCACTTAGCATTGACTGCTAGAAGAAAGACCAAAACCTTGTTAAGATCTTAGAAGTATCTTAGGGAAGGAAGAAAAAGTAAGACATTCATGAGGTTTTTCTCTTTGAGGGGGAGAGGCTGGTAAATAGTTCTGAAAGGGATTGGAAGAGTTTATAGTGCTTAAATACCATTATTAAGGCAATAGCATAGAATGAATCCACAAAGACAGGGCAGTCTTAAGGATGAAAATACTTTGATGTCCTTAGTTGAGAAATGCATTGTTTGAATAAGTGGATTTTGGGGAAAATTCACTCGAGTAAAATTCCCTGAAATATTAGAGATGTTAGGAAATGAAGTTGGATGACATCTCATGCTAACATTCATGGTACCTTTATAGTAGCAGGTTTTCAGTGGTGAGGTTTAAATAACAGAAAGGATAGTCTTAAGAAACAAGAGTATTTGGCATCGTTCAAATAATAGGTCAAAGAAAAATAGAAAATTAAAATGATATACGGCTTGATATTTGAGAACATTCAGTAAATTTTAATACTAGCATCATAGTTTGAAGATACTAAGGGTTCACAGTAAACATCAAGGACCAATGTTTCTGTTGAAGAAAATCATGAGCAGCCTATCTTTCTGGACTGAGCTCTTGCATACACCCGACTCCACCATGCCATGCATGCCCAAAATGGAGTCACTGACAGCACATAGCACATAAATTTAGTGTTGAGTAGAACCTAACACAGAAAACAGAGGATCCAGTCCACTTGAGTCAGCAAAGTAAGGAAGTCTCCTCTATGCTTACCTTATAAAAACAAACAACAACAAAACCCCAGTAATTTGATGATAACCAGGGCTTTGTTTCCCATTGTTTAACTTTTTGTTTCCTTTTTTTTTTTGTCCTACCTTGTAAAATACATTTCTGCTTTTCCTCAGTGGCAGCTGGGACCAAATAAGTCTTGTGTATTTTATACTGAGGTAAAAATGTGCATTACAGGATCCTAATAGAGAGATGCAAAAGTTTGGTCAATTTCTTAAAACTGACAGGCAGATTAAAAGTGGAGCTGTCAGATCAAAATAAATTTGGTGCAAGGAAGGCTTTCTGGGTGCCCTTATCTTTCTTTTTGGCCGGTTCAGCTCTTCCTGGGGGAAGGGCTAGCACCGCATGTGGTGCTGGAGCTTGTACCGCAGCCCCACATGCTCGCCTAAGCTGCCTAGGCAGGCTCTGTGGCCCTCTGAGCTGTCTTGCCGGCCCTGTCCTTACCTTTTGAACTGCAGCCTAGCTCAGTATTTAAACAAAAACCTTAATTTAAGGACTGGGCATTGTAGCAAGCAACAGAGTCTCAGCCAGTCGCAGGTGAGCAGCCAAGCAGGCCCTGTTCAAGTAAGACAAAGACCTAGCTATGAACAGATCTATCCTATTTTGTTCTTTAACAACTCCAAGATTATTAAATTTTGATTTTCTTTTTTTTTGTTTTGTATTTTTTGCAGGGTCTCGTTATACAGTTCAGACTCACAATGATCAGACTCCCTAGAACTGGGATTACAGGCGTGGGCCACCGTGACCAGACTTGGTCACTGGCTCAGGGCCCTGGGGCAGGGCCAGTGCTGCATATGGTGACAGGAATCAAACCCAAGCCCCTGCACTGAGCAAGAACCTAGTCCACTGAGCTATCTAGTCAGCCCTACAAATTTTGGTAAATATTAACTTCAGAATTTCATGCTTTCCTACAAAATTAAACTGAAATGCATATTGTGAAAAATCATTTTGTAAGCAAAGAAGGTATGTGCGAAAACTGAGATGCACTGCATTCAATATAACTTTTGATTATATCATTTATTTGTATAGCGTTTGAATCACACAAAGTGAAATTGTTCACAGAGAAGTGAGGCAGGCACCTTTAGCAGCAAATGCTACACTTATGTGAGAGGAAACTGCTGCCCCTTAAAAGATTGTTACTATGCCTTTAAAGTTGTTCTTTGTTTCAGTGTCAGCCAAAACTCTTTGGGGACATGTAGCAGGAACTAGTCAGTGTTACTGAGATACTCTGACTCATGCCTTTAAGCTCATAGTCTTTGCTCATTGCATAAATAAAACATGCTTTCCAAGGAAGCACACATATCTGTTTTTCCCTTTCAAATATGTGCTCTACGACCTTAAAATGAGCATCGTCAGGGATGTCTCCACCTCAACCTATGCTCGCACCCTTATCTAACATGTATAAGCTGCTCAATAAAATCAACATGGTTTCTAGCACTGGGACAGGATTGCTTTGATGATAACCCCAGTAAACTACTTACTTGCTACAATTGATTGTACTCTCTCTGTTCTATTACATACAGCTAGCACTCTTTTGCTTTGTGCTCACCATCCTGTGGGCACATTATATTTGGTTGTATAATCTTTATTTTCCTCCTATGCCTAGGTTACTTTTCCTACATTAAAAAATTTATGGACAGTCTTGCAGTCTATAACATCTTCCTTAAGATGTTATATTTATTGAGACAATGAGAATTGCCAGATATATTTACACTGATAAGTAAGGCTTTGTTAAAAATTGTTGTAATAGGATAAAGAAATTGAACTCAACTCTACATAGCAAAGCAAAAGACTGAAAGCTGTGGTGTGTGTATGTGTGTGTGTGTGTGTGTGTGTGTGTGTGTGTGTGTGTGTGCATGAATGTGCATGTTACTAGGAGCTGAGTTCATGCTTGCCAGAGCTCCTTATGTGGCTAGATGCCGAGTTCCCCAACACTGATCCCCTTTAAAAATTTGTATTTTGGCACAAAATCTCCCTAAATGCCCCGGGTGTATGGGACATTGGCCAGTGCCATACTATATCTGTGCTTGCTCATTGTTGCTTATGAAAGTGAGCTCCTACCCTCTCACATGAACAGGGAACATGGAGGCACTGTTTACATCAATTATTACATTGCAAAAAGATAGCTTCTAGATTCTGTAGAAAGATATTCTTAGGTTAAAACTTGAAAGAGGCTGGAAGAATAATCACATCTGAACAAAACAGATCAAAGGTTATATCTATGAGTCTGTTCAAGGAATGTTCCAGAGAAAAGGAGGGTCAGGAACATACAGTCATGAAAACATTTGTCTCAGGTTAATCCATCTTTGCACTGAGATAGCGATGGAGACTGGGCATGGTGGCACATGCCTGTAATTCCAGAGCTTGGGAGGCTGAAAACAGGAGGATCACTGCAAGTCAGATATGTGTAGTGAAACTCTGTGGACCCTGTACTAAATACTAAATATAAGAGAGAGAGAGAGAGAGAGAGAGAGAGAGAAAGAGAGAGAGAGAGAGAATTAATTCATACTAGAAAAACGTTGGTGAGAGATTCAAACATTTGTTTCTACCATTTTCTTACCTCTTTGCAAAAGCCAATGACTCCTGCCTGGCACTCTCTCAATAGTCAGATACAGATAAACTGGTACAAATACACATATGGGTGATAAATTGCGATAGGTTCCCAAACATGTATTACAAAACTAGACAAGATGATTTCTAAGGAATGGATTTCTTAACAATGCTAAGAAAAAGCGCATGGATATATATATATTTAAAGGTATTTTAAAAAATTTCAGAGCACAGGCTTTGGTCCTACCAGTTTTTTCTTGGATCTTTGAAGGCTCAGTCTTGCTGAAAGTTTAAATCATCTTGAAAGCTAAATATCTTCAAGGGTTGGGGTCAATAATTTACTGCTCCAGCCCATATACTTTATAATATAAATTTCCCTTTTTGTTCTTGAGCTAGAAATGATATTTTAAGTTGGTTCCACATAAGATGAGTCTGTACTTCCTTTTCAGAATGAGGGCATGGCAATAAGTTCTTTAGATGAAAAAAAATATTTTTCTTCATGTATATTTCATATGTCATACATATGTATCTATGAGCCTAACTATCTAGCTATTTATCTGTCTGTCTATCATCTATCTATCTATCTATCTATCTATCTATCTATCTATCTATCTATCTATCTAATTTTCCTGGTTCCCTTCTCTAAATTCTATCACCTTCTCTAGTCAGTGGATTCCAACAATTAAAAAGTCTTGCAACATGAACCTAACAATTGTACTCTAAAAATGCTTTTTAAATCTATACAAATCTCTCCTAAACATTCTGCTCATCAAAGTATTTTGTGTATGTATGAGAAAAGTGAGTACTATTTTAAAGATCACATTTCTTGAAGCTTTTAAAAAATTTTCCACATTTAAGATTTACATAAAAAATGAATCATGCAAACTAACTCAAGTTTGCAATATTTGTAACACAAAGATTTCTGTCAGAAAAAAACAGTTAGAAATAACATGCTGTTTGCAATGTAATTGTTACTATTCACTAAAGCAGAAAAGGCAAATGCAGAGAACTTAAAGGCTGACAGCCCAGTCATTTAAAACTACAGGTTGTCTTAGGAATGACAATGGTTTTGAAATTCAGCTCAACCCATGCCGAGAAGTTGTTAGCTCTAGATATTGGATAATATTTAACACTTTCATTGAATAAGTTCTTTTCTTTCCTTTTTTTCCACAGGACATTTCAACTAAGGAAATCTGAGTCACCTTTTTCATAAAATCTATGAAATACTCAAATGGGCACTCATCTTTGCAGCAAACTTTTGGAATCTGAATTTTTAATGAGGGCATTTGTTTAAATGTGTATAACCAGTGGAGCTCTAAAGCCCACAAACAAGGGGTTCTGCTGGGGAAAAGAACTGAAAATGTTTATGTGTATATTTCACACACACACACACACACACACACACACACACACACACACACACACATGATCTATTTGTGTAAGGCTTTCCTTTATCATTCTTAAAAATCAATTTCAGCCTCCATTCTGAAAGTGAGATTTCCCATTTTGAGTGTAGCTGACCGAAGGGAACTAGCTCCTCTCTGCTCCCTTTTGTGTACATTATTTACCACTAACAAGTACTGCTACACTACTGTGGGTGATGTGGTACTGGATGGGTTTTGAGGTTCTTGTATGTGATCCTAAGAAAACAGTAGCAAAGTTCATTGAAGTTTAACTAGGCAATGGTAAGCTCAAAGTGAAGGAAAAAAATGGAATGAGTGGAGAATGTGTTTGCTTTAAGAATTTAAAATGTGGTGCTGGGTCTTGATTGTGTCCTGTAGGGTATTTCAAAGCATGATTGACGTGATTGGCAGAGAGCCGAGTCACATCGGTTGTATTTATCACACATGGCCTTTCCCATAATTCACTAATACAAATAGATGTATGAAATACAGTTTATATGCATGAACTTTCAAGAAGCTTCAAGTGAAGAAAGGTTAGCCTATGTCATGCAGTCAGAGCAGGCAGTCATGCTTGTCTCTATGTCCTGGTAGTAAGTCCTTGCACAAACACCAAGAGAGCCGGCCATGGGATTCTGAATGCTCAGGTGAATGGAGGGAAGTGGTTCATCAATCCATATGAAGTTAAAGAATAGGTTGGTAAAAACAGATTTAATTCAGGAACTCCTACAACACAGAGTAGAAAAGAGGTCTAAGTTCCAAAGAGGGCTCATTTCTACATATAAGGGCAAGTTGAGGGGTCACAGCCAGGAAGCAGGACGGGCAACTGGATAATAGGATGTGCTATCTACATTATGACTCCCATGCTTTCTTCATTGGGCCTTGCATAAACCTGGACTTTGCCCCCTCTTTTTGTGACCTACATAGTATTGATATGCCAAGAACCCTCCTGAGTCAGATTAGAGAGAATCCTCTCACTGAAGACCTTGAATTACCTTCAATATCTGTTCAAATTCTTCATCCCATGCTGCCCTTCAAGCATCTCTTCAACAAGAATCTTCCAAGGACATTTTGGCAAGGCCTGTGCTATCTCTAATGTCTCCTCCTGCATCCTATTTTCCAACCGCCCCACTGTGCTTCCTGGCTGTGACCTCTCAACTTGCCCTTGTATGTAGAATTGAGCCCTCTTTGGTACTTAGACCTCTTTTCTATTGCAGTAGTTCCTGAATTAAATCTGTTTCTACCAACCTATTCTTTAACTTCAGATTTCCTGCACATCCACCTTGCCTGGATGCCAGGAGTGACTTTGGAGTCTCTGGTGCCCTTGCTCTTACTGCTGCATCACAGGGGTCTTCACAAAGACAGTGAAGCTGTTTGCCAGCCTGTCTTCATTTGTACTCTGAGACCTGATTCCACATCCTGAAGTGGTGAGAATATGATAAACCACTCTTTTTTGAGCCTCAGTTTCTGAGTTTCTTTTTCTTTATTAACCTTTGTCCTATGGCTGTTCAAAATCATTTAGAATGCCTACACCTTAATTCACTTCTGTAATTCATATTGCTCAAAAGTAAACTGGGCATCATGGCCTGTGTCTGCAATTCCAGCACTCAGAAGCCTGAAGCAAGAGGTTTGCCATGAGTTCAAGCTGAATCTTCTGGGCTACATAATAATTCAGGGCTAGCTTGATGCTAATAGTAAGATAGCAAGAATCTGTCTTTTAAAAAAATGTGCAACGAAAATCACCTGAATTTGAAAGTAATTCAAGGGCTGTGGAGTTAGCAACTTAAGCACCTGCCTGGTAAGTGTAAGGTCCTCAATTTGACCCCAGTACCAAAAAAAAAAAAAAATTAAACTTCACTACCATCTTAAAATGAGGAAAATGAGGCTCAAGACCGTGTTTTTGTTGTTGTTCCTTTTTTTAAAGAGAATAAAAAATAGTAAAACAAAATCATTAGAAGGCTGCAATTTTCCTTAGGGGAAGTTTTAAAATTAGAAACCCACTCTATTTAATTTTACTTCAAGATTTATTTTCTGCTGGGGCACATTATTTCATAAATTTTATAATTTTTAATGATTTATAGCTTTTGGTTTTAGTAACAGAAAACACATTGCCAGCATGCTGAATTTCCCAAGTAATAATCCTTTGATAGTGCCTGGCAATATTTATGGAGATGGTTACATAGGATCTGAGTTGTCAGACACAGGTGACAACCAGATCTTCCCTCCAAGGCATATGACCTTAAAAATACAGAAATGATTGTGGGAGAAAATATGATGGCATTTACTTATCGCAAATCATAAATGTGATATCTTGTATGGATCAAATCTTTGAATATATTGCTTTTTATTTTTAAATTCATAGATTAACAAGATACTTGCAAAAATTGAAAAGAAAGTCAGCAAGATGTATTTTATTTAATTAGCACATGTTTGCGGTGCATAATGTTTACATTCCTCAAAGTATTGCCATAATGCCACATTTTTGCATTTGTGGTGACAAACTGTTATGTGATGAAACTCATGTTCCTTTTTTTTTTTTTTTTTTTTGGAAAACCTGGTCCTTAAGTAGCATGAAGAATGACTGGCATTTTACAGATTATAAATGACTACTAACTTATTGAATTTATTTCAGAAGCAAATTTTTTTCTCCTATTGCAACTGCTATCATTTATTCTTTTATTTATTTATTTTTGTATATATCTTTTTGCTTTCAGCTAGTAATTCCCCTTTGAAGTACCATGGAAACAAGCAAATGTGCCTCATTAAACTTTCCTTGCAGGAGAAAAATTGAAAGAAGTTTTAAATTGTTGAGTGGATAAAAATGAAACACATTTTCTCTAGGGGTGATTAGATTGTCCTTTTACATTCTTTAAAGAAAGGTACAGGAGCTGTTGAAAATAAAATAAAGGGACTACGTATTTGCTGTATTTGTAAAATTTGTGACATTTAAAAACTATTGAGAGCTTACTGTATTTTCTACAATAGATATTGAAAATAAACATTCTCAACTGTAGTTTGCGTTTAGTCCCAAATGATATTCAGATGTATCATGAAAGCAAAATAAGTATTTCTGATGATACAAAAAATAGTTGCAAGGAATCCCACACACCTTCTCCATACGCCTTTTGCTAAAGAGAAGTATTTTCACAGGGGAAGAAAGAAGGCCCGTGTGATTGTGTTCTAAAGTTTATCATGCGTCCGAAAGGCAGTTGGCCTCTTTGGCTGGCAAATGACAGAACCAGGTGGGACTGAGAGATCGTCCCAGGTTGGGTGTGGCTAAAACTGGCCAGCAAAGGAGCCTGGGCCAGAGCCCAGGGGCCAGAGCACATGCACAGAGCAGCTCTAAGACCTCTGCAAGTGGAACTACGTGCCATGGTGACTTGGAGAATATGAAAAGCGATAATGGCCTTAGGAGCTTACTTTCTGCCACCTGCCTCCTCCCATAGCCCACCCAACAGCACTGTGGATTGTAAGTTTTATTTTTATTTGTTTCTTCCATTTTTACCTGGCTCACACTTACTCTGTAGATCATATTTACTATTTTGTTTTTAAAAATTTTTCCTACTCTAATAATTGTGAAACTGCCACGGTTTGCAATTGTTTCCTTTAATCCTTTGTGTGGGACAGAAATCACTTCTAAAAAGGGATCCAGCATCCCAGACTGCTGTCACAGGATGGGGAAGTGTTTTGTAGTATACTCATAGCTCCTAATTGAGGAGGGGACTATTGAAGGCTCTGGTTTCTTCATGGACAAGTAATAAAGGGCACTCTTTGATCTCAGGGACATTTTACCCCTCCCTCCATGAAACTAAAACTGAAAACTTGATTTATTAAATGTTGACACTTTCCCATAAGCTGGAATTAGGGAGTGAGAGAAAACATTAGCCTTCACTAGTTTTTATGTATTTTTTCACTGTCAGGATGAGCTTAATGAATGGATCTCGGAATGCGGAGACATCACAGTGCTAAGAATCTTCACACTTTATTCTGCCACCTTGTATTGTGCACTCTTAACTAAGGCAGCAACTGTTAGGAATGTGTCCAGAATTAAGCAGTCCATCTTTGGAAAATGGAATAATGTTTTAAAGGCACACAGTGAAATCAAAGCAGATATTGATTTTTGTTGTTGGTATTTTGTACATTGAAATCTGCTTTAACAACAGAAATCAATAAGTAACTCTTTCGAATCGCTATTTTGCAATTGTTGCCCCTTTTTTCTACCCAACTATAGATGTAATTCGCTTAGCAACAAGTTGATTTTCTATCTGTCTGGACTGAAACAATTCTTTACTGGTGATATAACAATTGAAGCACTTAGAGGGGGACCTGAAACATCCAACACATGGAGCCTCTATGTAGCCATTAACCATCTAAATCTAGGCAGTGTTTTATGCTTCGACTCTTGGCATTTCCTTCAAATTTGGGATCTGAATTGTATACTATTCCTTGTAAAACAACAACAAAATTTCAATAAAGGAATAAGAAACCATCCACTCAAACTTGGAATGATCTCAATAATCTTGAGGTAAGATGGAAGAAATAGATGTAAAAAGGAGGCAAGAGACAAAGTCCAAGCCCGTTGTGTGATTGGGGCTGTCCAGGGCCCGTCTGATCTTCATTCCAGCCAGAGCCCAGGCCAAACATGTGTATGTGGGATGGCCTGCTGGCCCTTTGGAGCCTCACCCAGTCAGCACCCAGCCTGGGCATGTGTGGGGGTCGCCCACACGCCGACTGGATCCTCATTCCATCCTCATTCAGGCCAGCACCCAGGCCAGGTGTGTGTGTGTGTGTGTGTGTGTGTGTGTGTGTGTGTAACTTCCTCCATCAGACAGGCCCCATGTGGAGCCCTGAGGCAGAACTCTCTGCAGAGAGGCTGGAGGCAAGACCCACTCAGCTAATGGAGGAGCAGAACATCTTGCCAGGGTAGCACAGTGGGTTCACTTCCAAGGGCTGCAGCAGGAAGAAGGGGAGCCCAGCAGCCAGACTCAAGCCACACCTACCTGGACAAGTTTGAACTTGGTAGATCTGGACCTGGTGTAAGGTAATAACTCTGCCAAAGCTCTACACCAAAGGTCAGAAGACAGTGTTATACAAAAGGACAAAGAGAAGGAGCAAAATGCATTCTTAGGCCCAGAGCCCCAGAATAAATGCAGGAGACAGTAGCATAGAGGAAATTGGAAATCACACACCTGAAATATCTGAAATAATAGTGTCTGAGGTAAAGAAAAAAACTGCAAAAAGGTTTGGAGGAAATCAGATCAGAAATAATATCTAAAGTAGAAAAAGAAATGATAACTGTAATGAAAGGATCACTAAGTGTTTCTAAAGAAGACAATAATAACAAAATAGAGAATATAAAAATGATAGAATCTTTGAATGAGCAATATAAGAGACAGAATGCATGATGTAGATTCAAAGAGATACACAGGAAATTAAAACCTCAATCATAAGCTGGCAAAGAAGTTTGAATGAAAGTGAAAATAGAATTTCAGACCTTGAATTCACCATTGCAGCTAGGGAAAAGATCTCTTAAAAACAAGTAGGATGTAGGAAAAAATAATTCAACATCTGTAAGACAATGCAAAGATGAACAATGTGAGACTAATAGGCAGCAATGAAAAAGGAGTCAATACAAATGACATGAAAAGAATATAGGCAGAAGTAATAGCAAAAAACTTTCCAAATATGGGGCAACAATCTGACATTCAGGTAAACAAAGCATACAGAATTTTACATAACACCACCCCAATTAAAAACATACCCAGACATTTAATAATCAAGATCCCAGAAATCCAGCACAAGAACAATATACTAAAAGCCACTTAAGAAACAGATCACATTGAAAGGAAAACCATCTGAATAATGGTAGATTTCTCTTCACAAACCATCAAGTCAAGAAAAGCACGGAGCATACTTCATTGTTATACTTTTCTGCTGGATGGTTAAGACCTACATAGAGCAAGACTTATATACCAACACATGTACTTTATGTTTCTTATGAGGTCAGTGAAGTCCCCTCAGGGTTTATCTTGTAGTCCTGTACCTTATTCTATAGATCCTTTGTCTGTGTCATCCATGTGGATGAGTCATGGCCAATGCTTGACCAGTTTGCTCTCTGTGAGAGCCTGAGAGAAAGTTTTCTCTCCATGTGACTCTCCCCAGGCACACTGTAGAACTTTGATCTCTTTCCTCTGTGGCTCCATAATCTCCTTGATCAGAAAATTTGAAGCTCACCTGAGTTTCATGACGTTGCAGTACAGGTTCTCCTATGTCCTGAGTCTTCGCTGACCTTGAAAGGCTAGGGCCAAAATGTTGGCTGGCCTTGTGGCTCTTCTATTTGTCCAACTCTGACTTGTGAACTTAGGTTGTTAACCATCCAGAAGAAAAGCTGATTAGTATCCTGCAGCATATGCCATTCACTTTGCCTTATCTGACTCAATTGATTTTAGTTGTTGTTGTACGTTTCCTTTTGTATTTCTGCTTTTCCCTTGTTATACTAGGGAGACTACATGATATTTACACATATGCATCTGCTTTATTTCACTTATGAGTATATGTTCAAGTGGCATCCACTTCAGTATAAATGCTTCAAACTTATCATTCTTAATAGTTGAGTAATACTCCATTATATAGAAATACCAGATCTTTTTCAACCATTCCTCATGTGAAGGAAATCTTGGTTGTTTCCAAGATTTTGCTATCACACATTGTGCTGCTATAAACATAGGTACACATAGATCTCTATGATACAATGTATCCAGATCCTTTGGGAAAATTCCCAGTAGGGGGATAGCCGGCTTGAATGTACATCGCGGGGCCATAATATTAAGCTGAGCTGTAAATGGCTATGGTCGACAACTTCTTTGAATAACTCACTATTGTGGAATGCTGGACTCTGTTGGATTGTGGTGTCGAGTTCAAGCACCTAAGTTAGTTGAATGACAATGGAGTGTCCATCTTTGACAGGTGTAGACAAAGGAAGAGGTAGAGAAAGGAAAAATCATGATGTGTGTGTATAGACAGTAAAGTTGGGATAGATAACGCTATGCTTCTACATAATCCTATGAGAGGCAAGATTTGCACTAATGGTGGTTGGACAGGATATTATGTGGGCTTCTAGTACTATGGACATCCACTAGGAAAATAACAAGGTAGAAAGTATTAATTATTGAATCTTTGATGTAATCCAGGCATAAAAAATAAGATATGCAAACAGCTACACTCTCTTTATTTAATGTTAAGAGACATATGGCATAATAATGTCTGTAAGTATAATATCATGTATGCACCTTCTATGATACCAAAACATTATGAAAACAGTTTGCAATGTATTAATTTATCAAATCCATCTTGTCAAGGTATCTTAAAACTGTCACATTGATATTTGTACTTCAATAAAA